>CAJNIZ010045171.1:96173-107841 GCA_905231905.1 Symbiodinium pilosum | reverse complement strand
AGGGTGGAGCGCCAGCGGGGGCGGGCTCGTGCAAATCGGGGTGCGCGCCCGGGTGCTTCCAGCACCAGCGCACCCCCTCATTGAGACACCCTAAACCCTAAACTCTAAACCTTGGCCCCTGTATGAGTTTGAGAGTTTGAGGCTCAAGGTTCCGGCTTGTGGGCATAGGCTTTAGGTTTGAGTTTAGGGTTTAGGCAATAATAGGGTTTAGCGTTTAGGGAATAGGGTTTAGGGAACAGGGTTTAGGGTGTAGGGTTTAGGAAATAGGGTTTAGGGATGAGCTGAATTCAGTCTTTGCGGCAGCAGACGCTCGAGTCTTGGCAGTTCACCTGGGGCCAGACATGATAGAGCTATGAGACCGTTTGACCGCATTTCCAAACCTAATCCACTTCCTTGCTGCTCCGGGTATCCCCGACTTTGACCGGAAACGGCATTCGGTTGGGCGAAGGTGGCATGTGCACTGAGATCTCGCAGTCTGTTGCGCTTTCAACCTTCTAGAAACAAAGATGATGCAATTCTAGAGTTGACAAAAATCTCGCGAAAGCACAGCGGCTTTTGTGGCTTTGGTCAACTGCGCAGACTTTCACGCACGTTTTGCCAGTTGAGGCATATTTACAGCGGGGGTGTTTGAAGCATGTCAACTACTTACCAAAATTGTTTGGCTTGGCTTCCCTGATCATGTCTGCACTGCTAGAAATCCTTTTGTAGTGAGTAACTTCTGGATTCGTTACACCCTAACTGTGCGGGTTCAGTGTTTGAGTAACTTTTGGGTTCGAAGCTTAGGTCCCGGTTTTGCCGTGGCGTATTCAGCACACGCTGGAGTATGAGGCCTATATCGTAAGTTCCCCTACTACCCATTTTTTTCTATTTCACGAGGTTCCCCGTGATTAGGTTAGTTAGCCCTAATTCTCCCTAATTAAGGCGAAGCCTGGGGCGGTAGCAGTGGGGGGGCAGTAGGGGAAGGGAGAGTCACAGGTCCTCTGGACATGTATCCCTGCATTTTTTTAAGTTCACAACCACCTTTACTCTGTGCAAGCTTCAAGACCATAAGCCTCAATCCCAACCCCAAGTGAACAACCCAAATCCTCCATATCCGTCATGCCCATCCTACGATTAGAAACAGAATTCCACAAATCTTCTAAACATGTTTTTGCGCCAGGGCAGCTACGACCATGTGTTTTTTTCTCTAAGGGTTCAGGGCTTAGGGTTATGTTTTGGTCCTTCTCAAACTACCCCTATAGAGAACCCTATAAAGGGATCCTCAGAATATGCTCCCCCTGCATCCCTTGTCCTGGAGCCCCCCATTTTGAGAACCCCAGTCCTACTAGGACCGCAATTAGTTCCAACACCCCTCCAAGACCGCAGCAAATATTAGGTATGTTCTACCCAAAGTATAAGGCAACCTGAAGCCCAGAAAAATGAAAAAACATGAAAAACAGAGTCAAAACAAACAACAGCCCACAACCTATCTGATTTGCCTGACCTGATGCCTATGCCGAAGCCCTACTTGGAGGGTCAGGGGGTCTTATCAAGTAGGTTCATAACTCCTATAAGCCATACAGTATTATAACCCCAATCATCCCCATTAGTAGCCTACTTACTATGTCCCCATGACCCTCCAGCCCCAGACCCTAAACCTTAAATGATGTAATAGTTTCCTTTCTTCTTTTCCATTGTTCCTAAGTTCCCAGAAGAGCCTACTTACTAAGCCCCCCCGATGCTCCAAAAGCAGGACCCTCACCATCCCGACCTGGATGGGACCTACACTGACCTGGCTCAATTGGCTGCATCTCGGGCAGAAAGAGCAGGGTTCCGGATCTTTGGGGGTTCAGGGCTCGGAGTTTAAGATTTATAGGCCCCCTTAAGTAGATAGTATATGGGGTATATGGGGATCTTATTAATATACCCGAAGCCATCTTCTATCTACTTACGGGTGACTATAAGGCCCAGGGTGTCAGGTATGGAGTGCAGAGCTCAGGGTTTAGGAATTCAGGGCTTTGCTTTTTATGGTTTAGGGGCTTCTTGTGGCAGCATGGACTCGGGAAATGGCTCCATACATGAGTCCTCAAAAACACAAGAATCTCTTTTGTGTAGGCAATGGAGGCATGGATGGCAGGATGAACATGTCTGCAAGTAAAAATACAGACTGTAGGGCAACATACAAAGGTCTCACCCGACCTCACCCGACCTGGTTGTCTTTGTAGCCGACGATGGCCTTGTCTCAGGTTGTTGAAGTTTTGTAACTTTGCCAAATCTGTAGAACAATCTATCAATGTTTGAAAGAGAGGCGCGGGCTTTCAAAGTTTTACCCTGTAGAGCCCCTGAGAGGGACCCCCTTATAATCACCGGTTAACCCTGTAGATGCGTCCCTAAAACCTAACTCTTAAACCCTCAATGTTGAGAAACCCCTATGTGTCTCTTCTGCATGGTTGCCCGGGACAGTATCATCCAGGCAGCGCCCTAAATTTGCAAACTTGTAGCTCCATCTATCCGTATAGATCCCTCTATATATCCCTGACTAGACCCCTGTATGACCTAAGGCTGCCAAGCCGTAAAACCTCTTCAGACCCCTACAACTTGGGTCATCAATGCCCAAAGCGCCAAACGTTACGTCAATTCATGCCCTGTGGTCAGAATGGCAGTAGTAATAACAATGGTAGTACCGTACTAGGAATACTAGGTAATACGTGTACTAGTCGTCGTGTACTAGTCGTAGATCCGTTAGAGAAGCCCTCAGGAGCCTTGTTGCCTTCGTTACTCACAAGGCCGCCGGGGGGGTGGGGGCGGGCAGAGTTTTCGCGCTGGCAATTATGTAGTAGTTTCTGAGATTAGCTTTGAAGGGAGCAGGCTTTAGGCTGAGGGTTCATGGGTAGTCATCAATGGGGTTACAAATAGGACAGCTACAGTCATGATCGCATGCGGCTGCTCGGATCCTCCCTCTCCGAACTACCCATGAAAAGTCAAGTAATGCTGGCTAAGATCTACCTTTCCAAAAAAAAGAAAATGCAGCCCTTCAGCCGACTGCAGTGTTTACGGGGCCTGTTGTGGGCTTCCATGTTTGTTTGGGGGAGTGTAGTCTTGGTTTAGGGTCGGAAAAGAGGCATTGATGCTATTCGAAAATTGGGGGGGCCCTTAGCAGCCATAGGGATAGAAAGTATTATCGGAGGCTCTAAAGGCCGCAACATTGCGCACCGTAACCCACAAAGTTGAGAGATTTCAGCCTAGCCTACTTTAGACCCCAGATTTAGGCCAAGGACCTGCAAAGGGGTGCTTTGCAACTTCTCTTGTTCGGGTCATTCTTGGCTCATGTGTTTGCCATGACTTTGCCCTCAGAACTCGTGTGAGGCTACCCCAAGGGACCCTAATAGCCCAAAGGTAGGGTTCAGGGTTTAAGGGTCTTGATGGCAAAAGTACGTTGTTTCCATAGAAATTAAGGACTGCAGGGCCCATGCTAGGTACCGTGTATATAAACCTTAACCTCAGCCTTCAACCCTAAACCCTAGATGTAGATCCCTGGACTGCATGCTACTGTACCAGCTTTTTAGGCCTCAGTTTCAAAGATGGACCCAGAGAGACCTGGCTAGGTTTATAAGGTTCAGATTTAAAGTCCCCCTTAAGTCGATAGAATATTAGGTGTTAGGGTTTAGGGTTCAGGGTTTAGGGAATTAAAAGATTTTATAAGGTGTCTATAGGGATAATGGGAAAGAACATGGAAACTACTATATTATCATGGGGTATATATTGGGGTTGTAGTCCCCCTTAAGTTGATAGAATATGGCTTGGGGTATATTAAAATAAGATCCCCATATACCCCGTATTTTATCTACTTAAGAGGGACTGTGGGGGTTAGGGTTGTGTGCACCATCATCGTAGTTAACTTGAAATTGAGCCCTAACTAACTTGCCTTCAGGCAGACCAAGCAAAAGGTGCTCCAAAAGCGGGAACCCTTTTGAACATACCCCAGTGAGAGATGGTCATTTCTCTAAACTATTAGATGACCTTTGCTAGTACCACCCAAGAGCATCCAGCCTCTTTTTTGGGGGGGCCGGACCCCAAGAAACAGCCCAAATCTTGAGAAACAATCGGATAGCATGCCGTTTTGCAAATGGGAATTTCCATCACTGGGGGGCCCAATACAGACTCCAACATCGATTCCCTTAAAGGGGCCCCCTAATTGTTGAAAACCCTGAAACCTACATGACCCGGTATTCGGCTATGTCACTCTATATAATCCCAGAAAGAGGCTCCTAATTTCTTTGGAGCCCTAAACTCTATACCCTACCAAATGAAAGCCTGGGCGAGGCAATCATCATGCTGATAACGGGCACCGTGACGGGTGTCTGACAGGCTATGAGATTTCAGGGTTTAGGGTTTGGGGTGGAGCCCCAAACAGGGAACCCCAAGAATATAGTAGGAATATGACGAGAACATACCTACCAGGGTCCTGCCATTAATATACTCGCCTTCTATTTGTTGGGGGTTCCTAGTTTGAGATCCGGACCAGGATCCTTTTATATTGTCGGCTTTCAAAAAATCAGGGGACCCGTTTTAGGGAGTTTTGTTGGCGCTCCCTAGCTATGGACTCCCCCAGATGGCAGGTCTTCTACTCGATCCTGAGAACTGCATATTACTTGGTTGCTGTTAAGGAACTTAAATTAATTTACCATTTGTGGGTGTATGTATATGTATATATACATATACATAGTAAGTACCAGGGTTCCCCCATAGACCCTAAACCCTTAACCCTATTTGAATTTTATGTAGCAATTGGAGATAGGTCTCCAAGCGGCTCATAGTCGGCATGTAATTGAAGGTCCGCAGTAGGTCTTATCTGTAGACTTAGAACTTCAGGGAAGTCACATAGTGCAGCGATGACATGAAGCTTCATAGTAGGATTTAGGGTTAGGGTTTTAGAGTTGGGGTTTAGGGTTTAGGGTTTCCAAGCGTGTGTTGAAATGACGTAGGAATTCCTCTACGTGGGGTGGAACGTTTGGGGGAAACATTGGCATTCCTTTTCCTTCGACACTAATTAATTGACAGTCCTCCTTTGAGATTTCATATCAAGAAGGCCCCCCCCAGCTAAATTGCAGGCCCATATTCATAGCCTTGGAGTGTAGTCCCCCCTAAGTAGATAGAACATGGGGTATATGGGGACCTTATTCTAATATACCCGAAGCCATATTCTATCTACTTAAGGGGGAGTATAGAGCTCTGGATATGCGAGGGTGCAGGTGAAGTCTTCGAAATTCTGAACTCCCAGACCCCAATGCTGAAGCCCTGTGCCCTTGCTGGCTTGTTATGTTAAAGCCTCTCCCTGTAGGCGTTTTAGGGTTCAGGGTTTAGGTTTAGGTTCGCGGTATAGGGTTGACGGTTCAGGGTTTAGCAGTTGGGGTTCAAGGCCAGAGCTTCGTGTTCAGGATGTGCGCTACTTGGTCATGTCCGTGATTAAGCCTAAGCATGTGCCCTATGCATCGCGGGACCTTTCCATACAGAAGCACCCCAACCTCGCCCATCGTTTGCCATGTCCTTTTGGGTTTAAGGTGTACCTGTAATCCCCAATTTCCTACAGTCTGATAGTAATTACCACCTAATCAGTAGGTATAACCCATAAAACTGTAGGTAACTGGGGTCACAGGTAGGGTTTTACCGGACTGGTTTTTGCAGGTGCTTAGCTTCATCTCTTCCACGTCCGCACGTCCGCACAAAACCTAAACACTTGACCTCGCATACATCCCACCTCTGCCATCTTCCCTAGACTTCCTGGTTGTCAGTATAAGAAAATATACTCTCTAGATATTTTTTGAATAATATATTCCCCTATTCAACCCCCCGAGTAAGTCAAGGGTCTAGGCAACGCAAAGAAAATGTTACTTTGACACTCTGACATGACAGGCAGGGAAGCCTCTTCAGCAACACCTTCTCAACCGTAAGCCCCAGATGCATTGAACCTCGCAGAGCCTGAACCCCCTAATTCAGGCGCGCGGAAAATTTTCAAAAAGATAGCTTGTCACCCAAAGGGCCCATGTAAATGTATAGTATACACTTACGCCGTGTAAGTACAGACGTTATACCTACGTGGACCTTTGGCTCAAAACTTTCACCCCAAAAGCCTAAACCCTAAACCTCATAAAAACCAAGGTCAGGGAAGCTGAATGTTTAGGTCTTGAGATCTCATTGAATCTACGTTCCTAAGAATGGGCCCCTGATGTAGGCCTCTACATCTTTACCAGGGTCCTAGCTATGGGCCCTTAATGGGATTTGTACGGGTTTAAGGATATACTTGTTATGCGAAAACCCTAGGATTAAGGGCCCCTCCCCAAATTTAAGGGTTCAGGACTTAGGGACCTTGAAGCGCTTAACTCCTAGCCCCAAGTTGCCAAGCCCTAAACCCCGAATCCTAAAATGGGTTGCTGTGAAAGATCTTGAAGTGGGTATGTATAGTAATTAATATGGTTTCCCCAATATAGTAGCTTAAATTAAGTTCTTTAACAGCAACCCAGTAAACCCTAATCCCTTTCTCGTCCAAGTTCTTGCAGAGGCTGGCGCCTGCCGCTGGAGCTTGATGTCGGTGGGGCGTTGGATTTGGGGTTTCTGAGAGAGACCTGCAGAAATCTTCAGGCCGGCTGGCGGGTAGAAAATGCGAGCCGCAGGAAATCATTGGGGTGCTAAGCCCCTCTGACCCTCCAAGTAGGGACTCTAGGGCCCGGGGGCCTGCTGGGGGCTTGCGGGCTCCTAACCCAGACCCATGATTAATAAACTCCCTATAATAGGGATTATAGTAGGGATCCTAATATATAGGTCCTTAAAAGGAGGTGGTTTATTAAACATGGGTCTACATTAGTACGCAGTTTAGGGCTGAGGGTTTATCAAGGGGTCTTATCCACCCCATGATTGTGAAGAGGGGTTAAAGTCCTGATTTGGGGGGGCTGGGCATACCAAAATCCTCTTGTTGCAGAAGCCTGCCAGAAGCCAAGTATGTGCAGGTTTTTGTTCAGCATCCAAGCCTAGGTGTGTCCGAAAATGTATTCTTTTCCTATTGTCAACTCCAATAAACACCTACGCTTTTTGTTTGGGCGAGTTCCAGGACAGATAGATAGACGACAGCTCAGTTGAAGATACTCTCTGACGCATGTGGTAGAAGTAGACTGCACTCTTCCCTAGGGATCCAAATAGCCCAATGTAAATAATATTTACAGACTTTGGGTTTAATGTAGGTATTATTCATATACTAGGATCCCTAGGGCTTCGCAACGCAACCGCAACTTGTCATTCACAAGACTAGCGTGTGCAGGCCCTAATCCTTTAGCTGTGGCACCAAAGTGGGCACCATTGTGTGTAGGGCTTACGCTTCAACATATGAGCTCCCAATAGGCTGTGCCCAAGTTAGGCCTGGAGTTTAGAGTTGAGAGGTCGCTATGATCCCTACATGATTGATTGACAGCTGAGACCGCAGGCATTTAGCCTTTGAGCTGTGGTAGACAAGCAGCCCTGGACATCTTGGGGGGCTTCTCAAAATTAAGGGCCTGTAGGGAGCCTAGGGGGACCTTCAGACTACAAAGGGATAATGGGGGTCTCGAGAAGGATTCTGTAACGGAACCTTTAAAAACATGTCCATCATCATCACGCTGCGGCACAAGGATGTTGGATTTGAAGTTCCAGGGTGGATGTTCCAGATAAAGAGTCCGGGGCGCAATTAAAGCTGTCACATGCTGTTCAACGCTTGTTTCATAAACTGCAAGAATCCTTCACCCACAAGCTTCATGAACCTTACCCTGCATTGTGCCCAGGATGAAGCGGCCGTTGTAGTTTCTTCACCCCAGACGCGACAACACCAAGACATGGACAACAGAAAGATTCTTCACGCTTCGAGATACAGTAACATTTATTTCTATGTGTAAACCCTAAACCAATAAGTTTAACTGAGTATTGGCTTCTGAGTTGGTCGCAGGATGTAGATCCCTCCTTAAACAGACCCTAAGGGTCCAAGGACCCAAGTAATAGGGTTATAGGGCCCAAATACTAGAATGTTGATGGTATTTTGGGCCCAAAAACCTTATTATTTGGTTCCTTGGACCCTTAGGGAGATACTCTGGGGTGCTTTTTGGGTGGGGGCAACGGTTGCTATTAGGGGAGGCGATCAGTACCGGCACTACTGTGGAGTTACATTCTGCTTTGGCATACTTTTGGGGCCTAAATACTTACTCATATTATGGTTCCATATTCCTTGCATAATTATAGTATATGGTACCTCAAATGGACCTAACATGATATTGGTAATTATTTAGGCCCCTGTAGTACCTCATGAAGCCGGCATCTACCCGCCAGCCGCCCACGAGGCCACAGGGTTTAGGGTTTAGGGGTTAGGGGTTTAGGGGTTTAGGGTTTAGGGTTTAGGGTCCTGTTAATGGGTTTCAGGGTTCAGGGTCAGTCGTTGCACGAAATAGAGCGCGCAGGATTCCAAAGAATTTCCTTCTACTCCACACATAACATATTCTTACATGCCTTGTCCGGTCTTAGAATCCTTAAAACTTAATCCCTATACACTCTTGTCACACAAAGGTTCCTTTAATCCTTCTAGAGCCTGTAGCTAAGCCACCAAAATCCCAAGTCCAACCCCTCTGAAACCCCAAAAATCCTCCAACCGCTCCATGTCGTCCCCAGACAGGAACATGGAATCCCCGATGCCCCCGTTGGGAGCTTGATCACGCTTTGCCCACATGCTGCAAAGAAACCCCTATAGTTCCCCTTAAGTAAATAGAATATGGCTTTGGGTATTATATCAAGATCCTCATATACTCCATATTCTATCTACTTAAGGGGCACTACAACCCCAGTATATACCCTATTATAATATAATAGTTTCCATTTTCTTTTCTTTTCCGTGACACCTATATAACCCCTATATAACCCCATGTTAAATCTACTTAAGTAGGACTATAACCCTGAACCGCGTATTTGACCGTTCTGGCAACAATACACTGAAGCGGAGGGCCCCGAGCTACATAGACCTTGGTTTAGGGGTTTAGGGTTCAGGGCTAGTAGTTATAATATAGTATAATACACGATACTATACTATAATAAAACATAATGCGCTATGACATAGTATAATATACCATAAAATAGTACAATCAAGTATAGCTAAGCCTTCGAAAGGCCTCTTCCGTGCTTGCATTAACGAGAGTTCCCCGTAATGGAAAATCGCATGTACAAGAACTAGTAAATCAAATGGCAACTGTGATTATTCAGGGCTTATATCATCGGGAGTTATAGTGGTAATCTTCGTAACTGATGAAGAACCAAAAGAAAAGATAAAGGAACATTAAATGGAAACTGGGTTGGCTTAAGGTGTGGACCTTGCCTGCGTTATGAAGCAAGAATAAGCGCGGCAATATGACGTGTTCAGGATGTAGGGTCAAGGGGTTTAAGGCTCTAGGGTTCAGGATAGCTTCAGTGCGCTCATGCACGCACTACCTTTCGACCTTGTTATGTTCATCTTATTGTTGCCGGGTCCTTGTTTTGCTCTCCCCCGACTCTTCTTCTTACCAGTATGCGCCCTGAACCCTAAACCCCAAACCCCAAACCCCATTTCCTATAAACCCTAAACCCTAAGCCCTAAATCCCAAACCCTATAAACCCTATAAACCCTAAGCCCTAAACCCCAAACCCCATAAACCCTATAAACTCTAAGCCCTAAACCCTAAGCCCTAAACCCTAAACCCACCTGAACCTTCAAAGCTACCCAGGGCTGATGCCTTCGGCTACACCGCCTCGATTAGTACCCTCGGCCGCCAAAGACAGTGGCCAGCAACTTAGTCAAACGGTGCGGTTTAGGTTTAGGAATCAGGGATCAGAGTTTGGGGACTAGGAGTTTAGGGATTTAGGGTTTAGGAATGAGGGTTTAGGAATTAGGGTTTAGGAATTAGGGTTTAGGGATTAGGGGTTTAGGGGTAGGGATTTAGGGTTTAGGAATAGGGTTTAGGAATTAGGGTTTAGGGATTAGGGGTTTAGGGGTAGGGATTTAGGGTCTAGGAATGAGGGTTTAGGAATTAGGGTTTAGGAATTAAGGTTTAGGGATTAAGGGCTTAGGGGTAGGGATTTAGGGTTTAGGAATTAGGGCCTAGGGATTAGGAGTTTAGGGATTAGGGTTTAGGGTTTAGGGATTAGTCCCTAACTTCCAAAACTGAATAGGGGTTTGGGGATTGGGGTTTAGGGTTCAGGGATGCAAACATAGCTTCAGGGTCTGGGTCAGAGAGGTTGAGGATCTATGGTGGACCTACAAAAGTCCTTTGTGTTCCTTACTTGGAGGGTCAGGTGGACTTAGTAAGTAGGTGACGAACCCCAAGAAGCCATATAACAACCCCAAATATTCCTATTATTAACCTACTTCATACGTCCCCATGACCCTACCTAGCGGGCCAGAAGGGGTCCCCCATATCGAGAAATCCCCATACAGGCCTACGCCTATAGTCCCCCTTAAATAGATAGAATATGGGGTATACGGGGATCTTGTTATGATATTGGGCAATTCCATATTCTAGTTTACTTAAGGGGGACTATATCTTAGTGGGTTGTGTAAAGGCGTTTTGTAGGGTTTGCATTCGGGTGCAGTAGGCTATGTATGATTGCAGGGTTTAGGGCTCATCTTGGTAAACTTGGCTTTGGTAACCCAACATCCGAAAAAAGACCCTACAACAAAAAGATGTAGGGTCCCAATTTGTGGGTGGAGGTATCAAAATCCTCTGCGGCTCTGTCTTTTCGAGGTTATAGTGCCCCCGTTTAACCCGCGAACCTGTGGGACCTTCCACAGGCGGCAGATACTTATGTGGGATATGCAGGCGGACCTGCTTAGTGGTTTCTTATGTAGGTACTGACTTCTATGTTCTATGCCGAGGTAGCAGTGAGCTGAGTAGAAGCATCACATCTACTAAACTAGCTATAAGCCAACAGTTACAAGAGCTTCAGTAGGCGTATGGCCTCATGATCAGATCGCTCAAGTAATGCAACCGACGTAACGTTTTGGTTCGCCCAAATGATCACTTTTCATAAGTCGAACTGGTTTAAATCATCAAGTTAGGCTGGTCAATAGACAGATTCGATGAATTAGTTGATGAGAATCTGGGCCTCCTGAATGTAATTCAGGCAGTGTACCTAATGGAGAGAATGCAGAGATTGCAGCCTCTATGTCCTTTTTGAACTAAAGATGGCGCGATAAGTAGGTCATCTGCGATATGCGAACATGTTTCATGGAGGTCAGTGTTCTAGCAGCACCGAGTGCGTACATCAAGAAGAATAACATTCAGATTGCATGGGTGCCCCTAGCACCTCCCCCCGCATACTCCTCCCTAGGTTCCCCCTTAATTAGTTTGACTCAGATAATTATTCTTACATACCGTTGATTATGGAGAAACCTAAGGGGAGGGGTAAGTCCGGCCTGGCCGTCGTGGTCCAATACGGGGTGACGCCGAAACCACCGACTCCTGTTAGGAAACGGGCTTTGAAGGTCGAAAACCCTAAACCCTAAACCCCTAAACCCTAAACCACTAAACCCCTAAACCCCAAACCCTAAACCCCTAAACCCCTAAACTCTGAACCCCGTAATCCTAAACCCTGTAATGCTAAACCCTAAACCCTAAATGGAGATACCAGGGGATCCTGGAGTCTCTAGCAA
>CAJNIZ010045171.1:81119-96073 GCA_905231905.1 Symbiodinium pilosum | reverse complement strand
CACTGAAATGGGGTGCATTTTTGAGGTATCCTACGACAGTCACATGGACCCATTTCAGACCCCACATGAACCCATTTCAGTGCCACATGAAGCCATTTAAGTGGCCATGTAACCCTAGCACCTACAAGCAAGGGGGATGTTAGGGGCTATCTGTAGCTGGCGCAGCAATAGTTTCAAAGGCCAGGAGGTTCAAGTTCTCAGACAAGGTCGAATGATGCACATGTTCAGGGCCCCTCAGACTGAGACCCACCCATGTGTGCAAAACCCTGCATGTGGTTCTGCTCTTGGGTTGCTAAAGCTTATATGTTTATGGTGTACCCGCTTGTTGTTTTTTTCTAAAAAGGGCTTGCCTGCCGTAGCTTGGTCTTCGTGAAACTTGCCTTACACGAGTCTTTCATAATCCATCACGTGTAGCCACGACATGCAGCAGCACCAGCATATGAAACAGCCTGCCAAACGGACATGGTCATTGTCGCGCAGCTCTCCTCAGAGAACGCGAGCTTGACACTTGAGACTGCCTCCGGCTCAGTCCGCCGACCCAGAGGCGAAAAAATCGCGAAGGCCTTAAACCTTGAGGTTTTCTGCGGCTGGCACGAGACCAATCGGGCCCCGGCCCTCTTCGTTTCTGAAAAATTGGGGGGAAGATGGCGAAGGGGTGGGAGTCGGCTGAGAAGGCTGCCTCGGAAGGTCGGCGGACTTGTGGTGATGTGTGACCAAGCCGCCTATAGTTTAGCTTTATATTTGCTTCGAGATCAAAATGCAGCTGTCAGCCAGAGGAAACTGGCAACTTCCCTTTGTCTGTGCACCAAGCTCTCCCAAGCTCTCGACTCTGGAAAGGGCTGGAAGAATGAGCCGTAAAGCGTTCAAGGGCATTTTATCAAAGAGGACACTCATTGACAATTTGCCGACAGAATTCTGATCACGCGATGCGCGCTGGGTGTCCAACATCGAATGGTACGACGGGGTATTACATTATGTTTTAGTGTTCTTGGAGATGTAAACAACTTGTGTGAGGATGTGTTTATCATGCCCCTACTTGCAACTTGGCACGCCGTGATTCGAAAAGACGTTTTAGCAATATTAAAAGTTGCCATGCATTTGGGGAACAAGGTTGTTGATTAGCTCCGTTTTTTGCTGCTATGTTCCTGTTGCGCCCCTCAACCCAACGTATCCTTTAGATCTCGGATGACAGTCCGGACCAACACCTTGCACCTCAGGGAGGGCGCCTTAAACCTGCTTGAAGAAGCTTGTGAACGAGGCTGGCAGGTTGACCATCTTCAAGCAACATAAATAGATCACCTTCACGTGAGAATCGGGACAAATGTTGAAGAAATATGTTACGAACTGCCATGAGCATTCTCACTAGTTAGGCTGTTTTCTGAGGGTTACAGATCATGCAGATTTCAGTATTTGGAGTCCGTACCGGGGCCGCGTTATGTAGGAAATTACAATATGCGAGAGATGAAGAAGGTCACCTTTAGGGTTGGAGCTGCTACTTTTGCATAATGCAGAAGTTTCAATTATGATCCGTGTTATGGTTCCTGACTCCTTGTATCACATTATCATCATGGTATACTTGTTTGGTCATGATTTAAGCTCTTACATTGGTTTGGAAAAGAGCTGCAGGTAGGCTCTTCGCGCAGGTAGGTCGCTAGAGCCGCTACAGGCTAGAGTTTCCTTGTGCGCTTCAATGTTCACCCCAAATACGCAGTTCAATTTGCCAAAGGACTCATCAGGCTTAGAGATGTTTAGAGTTTAGGTAGGGCCTGGATTTTTTAGGTCATTCAGTATTCGTTAGACTGGTAGGTGCTTTACGGATCCCAGGTTTTTTTGAGCGGCTTCCGGGTTTGGTGATTTCAGGTTTTGGGGTGTGTAGTTGTTCCATCGCCCAAAAAAGGTGCGGCCTTTAACTCGCATGTGCTACCCAGTGAGTCTTTCTTTAGGTCAATCCCCCCTATACTACTAGCCCTTAAACATGGAGTTTATCGCACCTCGATATACCTACAACAGTCCCTTGTGGTGCCCATTGCTGGGTGGGGGAATCCCTAGACCCTAAACCCCAATTCCTAAACTTTAAGCCCTAAACTCAAAATGGAGGTTTCCCAAAAATTGGGGGTACCATTTTGGAGGTCCCCATAATAAGGACTATAGTATTTTGGGGTCTATATTGGGGTCCCCTTATTTTGGGAAACTACCAAATCCTAAACTGTAAACCCCGACGTCTAAGCGCCACCCAGTGAGTCTTTCGTACTTCGTTGATGTGTTCTCCCTTCACATGAGCTAAAGTCTAACCCCTAGCATCCCCCTAAATAACCTCTAGAATACTCCGGTATGCAATCCCCCATGTAACTTTTTGTTTAATGAGTTCAGAACCTAAACCTTATAAAACCTAGATAAAGGTGTCTATGTAATCTCCTATATAGACCTGTTTAAGGAGTGTAGATTATAGCTCCCATGGAGTTTTAGTTGAGGTTGGTCTTGTTCTTCAGGGTTGCTATTCGGGAACTTCATTAGGTTACCATAATTATATGGGTATATAGGGTTAAGGTTTGTGACTTAGGGTTTAGGGTTTGAGTTGCCAAGCTGTGTGTATACATATATATATATATGATCAGCATGGTTTCCTAATCTAGTATGGGAACTTACATTAAGTTTCTTAACAGCGGCCCAGTGTTTGGTTGAACAAGCATGCAGGAATCTCCTAAACCCTAGAACCCATAAACCCTAAGCCCGTAAACCGTAAACCCTACGCCCTAAACCCCTACACCCCCACACCCTACACTCATAACATCATATGGGTGGTTGTCAAAATTATGGTCCCTTTTTGGATCCCCATTCTAATACGGCACCTAATATTTAGGGTACCCATAAAGGGAACAATAATTTTGACAACCACCCATATACGCTTCTGAGCTTACAGGATCCTGGCTATAAAGAAGACTTCAGGGGATTCTCATGAGGTGCTCGCGAGCTCCCCCATACCCAGACCCCCTAAAGGATCCAACAAATGGACCCCCCTAATAATCCCCTAGTTTCCCCAATCTAGTACTGGGTTTATATGGGGGCTTGCCATTTTTTGATCCTTTAGGGGGTCTGGGTACCGCCTTCCAGGTCCATCCCTATCCCCCTATTTGCCACCAACTATATCAGCAAACAGGGAACCTAGACGGGTAGTACAGGAAGGGGGTTGGGGGGAGGGATACAAGAGCTTTGAGAAATTACGCCCTCCACCCGACCCAGCCTGCAATCGTGGTCTAGGGTTTAGGGGTTTAGGGGCTTAGGAGTTTGGGTTTAGGGGTGTAGTTACTCAAGATCGGATAGCCTTGAGGGACCTTACGGATAAATACGGGCTAGGTTGAGATTCTTGGGGTTCCTTTAAGGATTCTTTATGAAAAAGAAAAGCTGCTCCACAATAAAAGGCCACTGCCCATCCCCCTAACAACGGACTGCCTCCGTGACAGGTACTAATGATGCCATCTTAGAAGGGAGGAGATCATGTGGGTGTGTACCGGTTTGGGGTGTTAGGGTTTAGTGGGGTTTAGGGCTGGAGACCCTCAATATTTAGAAGTTGAATTCAACATGCTAAATGGAACCTGTCGCTGACCAAGCCCGTGATAAGTTTGGGGCCTGGAATTTGGGAAAGATGCCCTTGTAATGTTTGTGACTTGACTTAGACCGCGCTTTCCATATCTATTTTAGTTGCGTAACCAACTACATTTGAGCCTGAGTGAAATCTGCAAGCGCATGACACCACATGGGCATGCGGGAGTCCTCAAAATGCGAACCCTTTTTCGTGCAGAGGCGTGAAGACCGATGCTGCATTGCTTCTGATTAGCACTAGAGAGGAATAGAGAGGACGCAGGGGGAAGGAGAGCGTGGAACAATTCCAGAATTTCATTGGTTGTAGATGGTTGCTAGTTGAGTTAGAAGCCCCAGCTGGGAGTGGGCTGTAGCTTTAGGGTTTGGGGTGAGCTCCTGCCTAAGTATGGTTCCAGGATTTCAGGATTGAGATTCATTTGAGTTGCGGAAGCTGACGCGCTAAGTTTTTTTTCAACGTCACCACTTTTTCGCAGGTGTGTTTAGTCTCATGCAGCTTCCTGCATGTGCAACAAGAATGGCAGTACCTGAGTACCTGTTCTCTTTATGACTTTATGCCAAACCCGGAGAGATCAAAGTAGCCATTCTATCCTAGACCACAATCCCTAACTCAGCCCAAACTACAACCCAAAGGGCTCTTACAGCTATACAAATATGTAATGCATATGTTGGCCCAGAGGTTCTGATATGAGAGCCCTTCTGGGCCTTAAGATAAATCTAAATGGACACTTTTGGTAGACCATCCTAAACCCTAAAGTGCGAGTCCCATCCTTCACCGGGCTTTGGGCTTGAGACTGCGTGCATCGCATCGAAGCTGACTCGGGATACATAATTTGGGTTCCTCTAGGGGTTACCCAGGAGATATGTAGGGTTTTATAAGGTTTTGGGTGAAGGATTTAGGGTTTTAGGGTTTCGGCAATACAGCTGGTAGAGCTCCCTGAGTATGTAGCATCATGTTTTTCTGTTCTGTTACATACGTGAACCACCCAAATGCTATGTAGAATGTTCTCAGGGCTCGGTATCTTTGACATTTGGGTTTAGGACTAACCTTACCTTGGTCACTGAACAATGGCCCTGCCATTTCCCCTTTTAAGATCTCCGGTCATGGATGTGTGTAAGAAACGCTGAGTGTAGGCGCTAAATCCTATACCGTGTGAGTCAGAGGTTGTGCAGGGTGTTCTCGATGGTTCAATCTCGCTCGAATTGAAAATCTCAGAAACATTGTGGTCAGAACGTTGGCAGTGGGCCTTGAGTTAGGGCCTGTTTTCTGAAAGGCTACGAAGTATCTATATACTATAAGGTTGCTTTCCCTTTCTAGGAATTTGTAGTATGGTTTGGGTTGGAACCCCATATGAAACCTTGGGGTGCTGACCTCTGTATATGCCCGTCAGGAACCAAACAAGCTCAACCCCAAACTCTACGCTCAACTGGGTTCCCCCCTCATTTTCCGACAGGAATTGAAAAGGTATGCTGGCGTAGCCGCGCAGTTCTCAACGTAATGGGGGACTCAACCATTAGATAAGGACCTGAAGCACGAACCCCATTTGTGGGGAGACTTCCATTTCACGTTTGTGTTGAAAACTCAGAATAATGGGGTTTCCGAAAAACACATTAGTGATTAGTGGAGTGAGTTAATTGCATAGGCGTTGCTATAGGCATCCATGACCTGATTCCCTCTACAGTGAGCGCAAGGTAGCCTAGTTACTACCTAGCCAACCATTCAATTAATCTCCTCCCCCCTAAACCCTAAACCCCTAAACCCTAAACCCCTAAACCCTAAGCCCTAAACCCTAAACCCCTGAACCCCTAAACCCTAAACCCTCAACCCCCCAGGTAGCAAATACTCTTCGGCTCTTGGGTTTCTTAATGAGACTAGATATGAGCTTTAGTTTAAACTCCTTAAAGAGGGGCTATACTGGGGATATGTAGCCCTAAGGGTCCAAGGACCCAAATGATAGGGTTTTAGGGCCAAAATAGCATAACAAAACCCTATTATTTGGGTCTTTGGACCCTTAGGGTCGGGGAATACTATATTGGTTACTAAGGGGGATACTACGAGTTTAGACAATGGCTCATATGACCAATTTACTTGACAGTTGTGTTTTCAACAAGGGCAGGAGTACGGAGCCCTCGGACTCTGAGGAGCCTCGTCCCGTTATCCCAGCTCAGGTTCAGCAGTGCAATGAAAGCCTGCGATTTGGACTGCGAAAGGCTGGCTTGCAGGGTTTTTCTGGGTTGCTGTTAAGGAACTTCATTTAGGTTACCATATTGGGGAAACCATATTAATTACTGTGGCAACTGAATAAAACTGTCTGAACAGCAGCGCAGTTGTTGGTCCTGTGTGTGTTTAGAAGCTTTGACGTTCGGACTGTGGAGAGTTGGGTTCAGGAGTTCCCGCTTGGAGTGATGATCAACGATGGTGATGGTGATCATGATGATGATGGTGATTTTCGGAGTGGGGGAAGTGGGTCACCAAGAGCCTTTTTTTTCTCCTGCAAATGTTTGCGACGAACCTTACATTTGAAGACCTGTTCTTGGGGCCCAGCCCTAAATTTCAATTCTGAACACTGTCTGACTTTTTGATGGAGGCCGAACAAAAACCTCAAATAAGAAAAACAACGGACCCGAAAGCAATATGCATATGTCATACCTGACATAAACTTGTATGTCCTTGTATACTTGCATACTTTATCCGCATACATGTATATGTATATGTGTATATATACATCCATTCCAAAAGTAGATTGGAAAGTCCAGCTGGGCCCTTACCTATCGCGCCCGTGCCTAGAACCCAACACCTGGCTCAACTTTGTCCCTTACAATAAGAGGGCTTCGGTAACTCAAACCCTCAAAATTAGGAACGTATAGCCATCATATGATCGTGATGGGTCCTAATTTGGGGGGTTGGGTCTACCAAAACCTTTTTATTACCTTAGCCCAAAACCCCTAAACCAGGTTTAAGGTTTGATAGGCCCCCAGCCACGATTGGTGACCGTAGGGGACAAAGTAGTCATCTGAAGGCGGACTTCTTACATATTCTACCGCTATGCTCGGTGGGCGTATGACCCAACGTTTAGAGTGTAGGGTCTATAGGCTGAACTGTTCCTGAAGGTCCAAGTCAAAGAACTCAGCTTGATGTCCCAGATGCGTCAATCTGACAGGGTTTTTTTTGGTGTTTGGTCTGTAAAACCCTCATGTACAGCCCTACCCTCATAATTACAACTGTTTGGGCACTTGCATCATAGATGGTCGTCTGAAAGCCCGTTCCCCGCCTGCTGTCATGAAAGGCCTACCCTATTGTAAAGTAAATGCTTCCCCTAGGGATCCATGCATGTAAATAATCCCTACATTGGGTCCCAAAGTCTGTAAATATTACCTACATTGGGTTATTTGGATCCCTAGGGTTCTATTTTCTTTCCCAATATCCTCATAGAACCCCAATATATCCCCTTATTCCCTTCTAACCTTAAACTCTGAACACAGTTTGCAAAGGATTAAAGGCCAAGGCGACTATACTCCGAAACTTAAAGCCTCACCCCATTTAGGGCTGAGGGGGCTTAGGGTTTGGGGTTCCCGGGGCTTTTCGAGATCAGGGGTGCCTTTAATTTAAGGTCCTCATATGGCATCGAATGTATAAGAGTCTCTTAGAGATGTTACTGGCACGGGGGGGTGGGCAAGGTGAGGGTTAAGGGCCCCTAAGTAGATACAATATGGGGTATATGGGGATATTGCTATAGCATAACCAAAGCCATAGTATTCTATCTACTTAAGGGAGACTATACTTATGTCTGGTTTTTCGTCTAGCGTTTTTGTCGGCCCAAAGGAGGGTCTACGTAGAACGAATCTTAACGCCCCAGCCTGCAACCCTTAGACCTAAGCCCTTCCTCCCGATGTAAGGGAAAAGTCTAAATTCCAATCATGATTCAGATGCCTTGGACTTTCAAATGCTCATCCTCCAAATAACATGTGCGTTATGCCGCGAGATGTCAAACGCTCCTCACCCCCAATATCATGTACTCCTTCTATGGTCATACGTTGATATTTAGCCGAAGGCTAATGAAGATGCAGCAGCGCAAAATCGAAGAGAAGGTTGCCAGAGCCCCACGCAGGCCATTCAAACCAGCTTTATGGCATGGAAACTTTATGGACTGAAAACCCCTCGCATCTAATCGTGACGCTTAGGGCGCTCGGAAATGCTTCAACACACCTTGCTGAGCCTCATGTCTGAGTTTGAGTTCCACCGCGACCTCCTCTACCACAGCAGCGCGCGCGAGTTGACCGTGCCGCCTTTCTTGCTATGCATGTCCGGGGCACGTACTGGTTTTTGGCTTCCCGCCAGCGGTGAATGAAGCATGTGCCAACGAGCAAAGCCTTGTGTAAGCCAGTGTAAGCACGGCAAAGTAGTGGTTGATGGCATTTTCCACGGCAGGGACAAAAGCATAAGGACATCAATTGCCCTGCTGCGGTCGCCAGATTGGTTCTGAAATCAAAGGTGCATGCATCCACAAGCGATTCCAAGGAAGAGCCTTTTGACAAGACTCATGCCACATCGCGTGCAGCGCAACCATCCCTCCTGCTGTCTTGGACGGTGGCAAGCAACACAAAATCACAACCACACCCTCCAGCTCCTTAATGCTGCAATTCTGTAGGCAGATACCGTCTACCACGACGGAGGACTAGCAGGCAACAAACGGCCAGTGCGAGATGTGAATTTCGCCCACCAGCCACGGCTGCAGCAATGTGTGTTCTGGGTCATACAACCATACAAGACGAATCGCAAGAAAGAAAGCGTTATCTTGCCTAGGTGTCTTTTGGTAGTACGCACCGCTGTTTGATTACAAATCTGTCGTTGCTATACTTCCCGCCTCCCCCACCCCCAATGCCCTTCCAAGCTCCCCAGGCCAAAGCGACGCTACTCCCTATATAACCCATTATAGTAGTTTCCATTTTCTTTTCCATTATCCCCCATAGAACCCCAATATAACCCTAATATTACCTGAATGGGTACCATAATTTTGACAACCCCCATATAACCCCAATATATACCCTATTACAATATAGTAGTTTCCATTTTCTTTTCCATTATCCCCCATAGAACCCCAATATAACCCTAATATTACCTTAATCCCTAAACCCTAAACCCTAAACCCCAATATAACCCTAATATTACCTTAATGGGTTGTATAGGGTATATATACAAAACCTGACACAGCGGAGCGAAGAATCCTGAAAAACCCAGAAAACCACGCGGTGAATTGCAAACGTGGTTATATAGTAGCCTAGGGCTCCAGTTACCTAAATAGTAGGTTACTGGGATATGTAACTATAGGGTATATAGAACCCAGTTCCTATTATTTAGGTAACTGGAGCCCTAGGGGTAGCCATGAATAATATAATGTTGGGTAACGTTGGTGAGTGTTTAAGGTCGGGGAGTAGCGATTCTTCCAAGCGCAGAGCAAAGATATATTATTGCCTGTTGGTTGACAGCCGTCACCTAAACACATGCAAGCGGATGTTCGGCCGTCGAGGCGGGTACCCCAGGGTGATGTGTTCCAACGAAGGTTCCACGCAAGGGTGCTGTTGCCGATCTCCTGCAAATAGCATGACCCAGGAAGGTGCCTGGCTGCCGAAGCGCATTGCCACTCGAGATGGCACCGCCCAAATGGGATTTTTTCCGCGAGATTCGGAGACTGACCCCAATTTGGCTTCCCAAAGACCCTTAAAGCTTAAAGCCTTAAAGCCGAAAATTCTAAGCCTTTAAGCTTTACCCTAACCCCAAAACCCCAAAATCCAAAGCCCGCAACAATAAATTCCAAACGTCACGCCACGCTCAGGGTCCTTGCCCTCTTCGGTGCAATGAGGGAGGCCGATGTCGATGCAGAGACACGGCTCGAAACTTTCTGGTCTGTTATGTAGACGCCGGAAGATTTTACCAATGAATGAAGAAGCACATACGAAGTGAAATTGAGCCTGAATCGCATACGGGGCTTACATAGACGGTTAAAAGGATTATGCAATAGAAGACCTGTACATTAGTTACAGGGTTTTGAGGGATATGAGCTTTGGGTTTTCAATTTTCATAGGCACTAGAAGCTATCTTGGTGTGGCATTACTCATTCGGGAAGACCCTTACGTAAGAAACCCAATTGACCTCAACGTGTGGTCAGAGCAGAGTGCTTCCCGACACTTAGAATCCAAATTAGGATGGAACCTTAAATTTGAAAGTGCCCCTTTCTAAACAACTCTCCTTAAAGCGGGGCTTGTATGGGATCCCGTGATGGTTTGGGAAAAGTATATACCCTATATCACACTTGTATTGCCCATAAGAAGCCCCTGAACTGCAAACCTACACCCTAAACCTCAAACCTAAACCCCAAACCCAGACGCTAGCTGGGTTGCTGTTAAGGGACTAAACTAACTTACCATCATATGAGCTATAGTCTAAACTCCTAGTATCCCCCTTAATAAGCCCTATAATAGTCCCCAATATAATCCCCTATATATCCTCCTTTAAGGAGTTTAGACTATGGCTCATATGGGTATTTTGAAAAACTGAGCTTCCTTACTAGAGTCATGTAAACAAAGTTCCTTAACAACGATCAGCTAATGCTAAGCCCTGAACCCTCAACCCTGAACCCTCAACCCTAAACCCTTAAACCCTAAACCCTAAACCCGCATGTCCCTATAAGCTGCGGGCGGAACCTGAAGTCCTAAGCCGAGGACATGCAGAGCTTTGGCATTGCGATAGGCGCCCGCAGTTGAGGGTTAAGGGTTTAGGGCACAAACTGTTTGGGTGTTAGTGGGAAATGAAAAGATGAGAGAGAAAATGGTATCTGTGAAGGCTGCAAAAAGATACCACGGGGATCCATTTCTCCTACCTTTCCGAACAACCAGGACACAAATTCCTACGGGATTCCAAGTTTGGGGTGCAGGCTTTCAGCAGCTACATAGACTGAACCCTCCTTCATAAATGGCGGGTTTCCTGAAATCAGGGGTACATTTTTAATAGGTGTTCCCAGAATAATTTTACATTTGGGGTATACAGCTGGGAGCTCAACCCCAAGCCCTAAAACTTGAACCCCAAAGCCTATACCCCAAACCGTCATGAGGTAGTTCCACAGGGGCCCGCAGACTGGACACCCTCCAATCTAAGAACTCCCTGGGTTCCCCTTGAAAGTGAACTACACCTGGAGCGAACAACGCTAGAAGAGTACCTACATGACATGTGGAGGGGCGCAGCGTCAGCGCAGATGGCCTAAACTGCTGCTAACAGCGCACTCTTTCTGGAGTCCCGCAAAAAAAAGGGCGCATAATTTTGAGAAGCCCCAAGACTCACGCAATCCTTACAGAATTTCCCTGAATCCCCCGAAACCTCTAAACCAGCTAGACCTTAAACCTGAGCATGCCGGCTGCTGCAGGGTCTTGCTGTTATGGGCAGGCCTGGCAGAAGGCAGGGGCACAGCATGGTGGGTTTTGTTGGTTTAGGAAATGGGAATATCCTTGAATAAGGGGGCCCCAATATAGAACCCCAAGATGCTATAGTGCTTAATATAGGGACCCCCAAAATGGTACTCCTAATTTTTGGGAAACCCCCAAATAGGATGTAAGGTTCAGGGCTTAGGGCGTAGGAGTGGGGATGTTGGGGTTTCGAGGTTTATAGGATTGGGGTTCAGGGTCTAGGTGTTTGCTTCTCCAATGAAGGCTTGCTTGGGGGCTTAGAGGTTGGGACGTGAGGCCTGAGAGTTCAGGATTTTTGGGAATCAGGCCCCCTCATCATCAGAACTCCGGAAAAGTGGAGCTTTACTTTAGACACCCGGACCCACCCTAAGCCTCCCTAAGCCCCACGAGTAGAGGGAGGATGTATTCAGAAATGCCAAGTGAAGTTCGATGACGGTAGTGTTGCATGGTAGGGACCGTGGGAACTAGTATGGGAGCGTCCGAGACCAGCAGCCATGTGCAGTGCGAGCAGCCTATCCTCTGCAAACCTGGGTAGGCCCGGGGGAAATTTAATATTTTCCCTAATGGCTTCAGTAAGGGACCCTTTATACTAATATTTTTCAACGGGTTTTAGGGGCCAACCCAGAAACCCACCAGCAAAGAAGAAACGCCCTCCTGCGGGTGATGGTGCCAATGCGCCGCCTCCGGCAAGACCTGCAGCGCAGCTGCAACAAAGACGACCTTGCTGCGTGAGCCGCAAGAGACCCTGAAGTGCGCCGGACAAGGCGGAGCTGTACTATGACATCAATTAGATGATTGCTCATGCACAGACCTGCCACGCAACCGCGAGCTCAACGAGCAGCTGTCGGCGGTGTACAGGCAGTAGAAGCAGGGCGGGCGATGTGCAAGCGCCAAAGTTTAGAAGCAATTGCGACATTCGACAGGCACTCGCCGCACTTGAGCTCTATCCTGATGCCGACAGCAGAGGCGGGTCGAAGGCCGAAGGCTTCACGCCCGCCAGGGTCCTGCCCATGGCCAACGTTGACGATTAATGCCTGCGCCTGGCAAACCTTCAGAAAGCTCCGTGACAGACTGAGGGTCGAGCGCTGCAGGGGTACGCGGCATGCGCAATACCAGGGTCTTGAGGGCCACGTTATAACCAGGTTGGTAGCCGTAGCTATGGTCCATTAGTGCTACGTACTGCAACACACGGTTGAGGGCTCAGGCTTGGGCAGGAGGGTGTTTTGTAACATGCTTAGGCTCAGGCCCTCCCTTATAGTACCTTTGCTGGTATCCCAACGCGAATCCTAAACATCAATCTTTTCCGAACCTACAAACCAAATTCCACTTGAGGGTCCGCAGTTTTGAATGCTTGCTATTCGTAATCCTAAGAGCCATTTGAAATTATGACTTCTACCAGCGTTCCCAGGAACGTAGTTCCCTACCTAGGTCGAGGAAGCAATGCCGACAACACTTCCCAGTTTAGGAACCTTTTATTGGGTTGCGGTTAAGGAACTTAATGGGTATATGGGACATATTCCCCCAACAATGGAGAATCAAATGGAAAAGAGAATGGAACATCAAATGGAAACTCGGGTTGGATAGAGGCTATATAGGGGTTAAAGTAAGTTACTAAAGGCGCCGTGTGTCAGCCGTGAGTTGCGCAACAGTGTATACACATACTTTGTTGGGAAGATTTAGAAGTTACAGTTTTTTTTGCCGTGGTGAAGTGCTTACAAACTTTCTTCTCGTTTCGAGGACTATGCTTTCGTGGAGCCTGAATATCCTACCTTATTCTGAATGTCCCCTAGAAACATGACCTTTAAACCCGAAGTAAACCAAACCCTATTCCCTAGAAGCATGTAGAGTAGGAGCCCTACAAAAAGCAGGACATTGTCCGCAAGAGCCCTGATAAGAGAAGCGGATGGTTCAACCCTACGTCCTCAAGCCCGAATTCTTTAGAGCAGTGGGAGGCTGATGCCCGCACCCGGAACAAAAACAAAAATCATTCAACACCTTAGTTAATTCAACCAAAACGTGTTCCCTGAATGCTAGTCTGATAAATCCCTTGCCCTGACCCTTTTATCCTCAAACTTCCCGAGCCCCTATGCTACGCTCTGGTCCACTTATAACCCTAAACCCTATAACCCTATAATCCTTACACATCCCCAGGATCCCTAAACCCTCAACCTTAAACTTCCCTAAGCCCTAAGCTTCAACCCATATTGAGCCATAGTCTAAACTCCTTAAAGGGGGAGGTTATAGGGGATTATATATATAGGGACTACTATACGGGTTATTAAGGGGGATACTAGGAGTTCAGACTATAGCTCAAATGAATATAGGAACTAAAGGCCAATCCTTTGCGAGGCTGTGAGTCTGCTGGTCCAGGCCCGCGACGAAGATCTGGAACCAAACGCCGCGCGGCCGTAATTGGTAGATGCTTACCTAAACCCCAAAAGTATGAAAAATAATAGCCCTAAACCCATGATAATTGGGAGATGCTTAAGGATTTAAGGGTCCAAGGACCCAAATAATAAGGTTTTAGGGCCCAAATACCATCAATATTATAGTATTTGGACCCTAAAACCCTATTATTTGGGTCCTTGGACCGTTAGGGAGGATTTAGGCTACGCAGGGGCGCTTTATAGTCATGTAGGGAATTGCTGGGGATTGTACAGTGGCTAAAGGGGACATCACCAAGAATGGAGAATCAAATGCAAGAGACAATGGAAAATAGCGCAGAAACTGGGTTTTGGAGAGGTGTATATATGGAGCAGGGCCTGCTACAATTAGGGGGGGTCCTCATAATGAGGCTTGTAGTATTCGAGGGGTATGGAAAGAGGGGTGCCCCATTGTTGCAAGTGTCCATTGAGGGTTTCCTTCACTCCGGCTTGCTGAGAGTCGAGGGTTGAAGCTACCATTCCCATGTTCTAGGCCTGTCTGTTTCCGGTGTGATTTTTGGTAAGTTTTTTTCCAGCTGCCCAAGCCCTAACCCTAAACCCATAGACATTATTTTGCTCGGGAACCCAAGCCATCCACGGTGGTTTATGGCCATGCATTGCTTCATGAGACGGACAGCCCTGCAGAAATGCTCCACCAACCACTTTCTCCACACAACCTGGGTTGCGGTTGAGGAACTTAATTCAAGTTACCAAACTGCGGAAACCGTATTATTTAACACCCATTCTGGTAACTTAATTTAAGTTCCTTCACAGCAACCCAGCAACTCCTCAAAGTTGAGGATTTCCAAAAGCTATGCCTCCGTTCGCGAGGAGTCCCGATGATAAGGAATAGTAATAATGCCAGTGATAAGAATAGAAATAATAGTGATACTAACAATACTCTTAGCAATACGTAGTATTTGGGGTTGCATAAGTGGGTTTTTCTTGAGAAAGCCGAAGCATGTTAGTTTGCCAGGCAAAGACGGTGTCTGCGGTGATGCAGACCTTGACGCGAAACGACCAGTGGGAGCCGTGAGCTTAGGGATGTGTGGCAGAGATGCAATGAACAAGCCCTATATGTCAGTTCCCCAAAGCAGCGGGACCATACGACCCCAACATACGACAGTCCTTACTAGAGGGCCCCCCTATACAGAATCCCTGAGATATTCTGCGGAGTCCCTATGGCTTCAGGTTATTTGTTGAACAAGCACTACATCGCTTTGAATGATTTCCCAGGGCTAGATCTTGCCGGGCTTGTAACTGGTAGAAGCTTTGGCATTGTTTTTGCGTTCGAGCGATTGAAATTTCTTCAGCTAGTCTTTGTTTGATTGTAAGGTATCCAAGGCAAGCCTACGCTTACATCCTGTGCTGCACTGGGATTTTCTTCAGCTTTGTCTGGTCAGGGCACCTGTGTTTATCAGAGACGCACGGAAGGGATCAAGTACACAGGATCATGGTAAAGCAGAATGGAGCAAT
>CAJNIZ010045171.1:56834-74443 GCA_905231905.1 Symbiodinium pilosum | reverse complement strand
GGGTTTAGGGTTTAGGGACCCTCCCTCTATATACCCTTTACTCTACCTTGAATACCCACTTCTAGGGACCGCATAACCCTTCTTTCAGTGTACAAGGAGGGTATGGCTCATAGTTGAGCAGGTAAGGTTGAACTCCCATCTCCTTACGAATTATTCTTGTTTGTCACAGCATAGCCCCAAGGGAATTATCAAATATGTTTCTGTTTTAATGTAGGTCCACATGTATTACAGCTAACTTTTTGGTATCTATATGATCCTGCTATTGACCTTCTTTGGGCCAGGGATCTCGCAACTAGGTCTGTGATGCGGGGGTGATCTAAAGGTCTGGGAAAATCTAGGGGACATGATTTCTCGATAGGCGCAAATTCCATTGGGGGGGGGGGGGGGGGGGNNCGGGAACCTTTTGGGGGTTCTGGGACAGGACTTCGCAATTAGGATTTCAGGGTTTGGGGATCTTGGGGTTCGGTTTAGAGATTTAGCCTGTAGGGTTGTTTATATGGAGTTGGGTTAATGGTCAGCAAAAAGCGGCCAAAAGATGACTTCCACTAGGCTTGCCGGGCCGGCACGTGTTTCGTTGGTCTAAAACCCGAAACATGAGAGTTGCAAGCTTAAATCTCGCGTCGCTCTTTACAGGATGCTATAAGGGTTGCAATACACGAAAACCCTTTTAGGCCCCAAGCCCTAAACGCTAAACNNAAACCCTAAACTAACCCCAAACCTAAACTCCCCTTCAGGTGATAAAAGGCTACAAGCATCCCAACCTGAGGGGTCCATGCAGGGACTCGCCTTGGCTTCTTCCCTTCAATATGAACCCCCTAAAAGGGTTTAGGTTTTAGAGTTGGGGTTTCAGAGTTTAGGGTTGATGGGTATCAAGGTGAGTGAAAAGAATATGGCAACTTAGATATTGCTTAGGGCTTAGGGTTTATGGCTGATACAGTATAGAGAGCCCCACACGCTAGTATCAGATGTTCCCAAACATGTAGTATACCACAGTAAGAATGCTGAATATCATATTCCGGGGAATCGTATGGGTTTAGGGTTTTGGTTTTAGGCTTGCAGGTTTAGAGTCCAGCCACGTCTCAAACTGCGACCTTCCTGCACCTAAGTCTCGCAGCCGGCGAAAGAAAACGGACAAAGTCACTGTGTGAAAGCCCTTTAGTAAGCCCTGCCAGAAAGCATGCTAAACCCCACAGGCCAACAGTCTCCAAACCCTACCCCCGAAATCCGTAAGTGTCTCGAGACTCCAAACCCCAAACCCTAACATAAACCCTAACCCCAAACCCTATAGTAGTTTCCATGTTCTTTTCCATTGTCCGCTATATAACCCCCCGTATATCCCCTAAACTCCTGGCTCCAGTCCCTTAAACCTGAACATCTGAGCTGTTGTGAGAGCAAATGATCCATAGTCTCAACTCCTAGTATTCCCCTTAGTAGCCCTATGGCAGTCCCCTATATATACACTTACATAAACCCCCTTTAAGGAGTTTAGACCCTAAACCCTAAACCCCAAACCCTAAACCGTAAATCCTAAACCCTAAACCTTGTATACTCCCCTATATAACCCCCCTTTAAGGAGTTTAGATTCTGGCCCTTACATAAACCCCCTTTAAGGAGTTTAGACTTCAGCTCAAATGTTGCAGGTTGCTCTGGAGCTGTTCCGCAGTGTGCAGCTGCAACCCCAGAGTTTACCCTGGGCGGGGTTAAGGACTAAGGGTTTAGGGGTTTAGGGTTTGGGGTTTAGGGTTTAGGGTTTAGGGGTTTAGGGTCTAGGGTTTAGGCTAAGGCTTGGGGGTTTAGGGGGTTTTGGGATATTGGGATACTGGAAAAGAAAATGGAAACTACTATTTAGGGCTTGTTTTAGGATATTGGGATAAGGGAAAAGGACATGGAAACTACTATTTAGGGTTTAGGGTTTAGAGGGTTTATAGTCCCCCTTAAGTAGATAGAATGTGGGGTATACGGGGATCTCATTACAAAATATCCAAAGACATATTCTATCTACTTAAGGGGGACTATAGGCGTTAGGCTGTGGCGATTAGCCAGGCTGAGTTTTAGGGTCTTGTGTCCAGGTTTTAGGGTTTCGTGCTTGGCTTAGCCAGTAGGAATTGGTTGAATGTTCCGGGTTCTTCAAGGCCCCAATACTCGTGTTGCACACTTGAGAAACATGGCAGCGTAGTATACCTGGACCGGGGGTGAGCAGTAGTAACCCACACACCATACATGGCTAGACATTACACAATCAACACCTCCCAAACACGCTAAGCAGCTTGAGCACTTGATCCCTAAACGGTCTACCGTAAAGATTGAAAACATGTTAAACGCCCCTTACCCTGCACGCTGCAGACACTTATTATTCGTCAAAATCATGAATAACCTAAGCTCATAACACCCTACCCCAAACCTAAACTGGAAGTCCCCAACTTTGAAATCCTTACCCTTGAGCGCTGCAAGCCCTAGTCCTTAACTCCCAATCATCTAAAGCCTAAACCTTAAAACCTATGCGCGAATTCCTGAACCCCAATCCCTAAACCCTAATCCCTCAACCCCCCGAATCCCTAAACCTTATAGTCCCCCTTAAGTAGATAGAATATGGCTTTGGGTATTTTATACTAAAACCCCCATATACACGATATTCTATCTACTTAAGGGGGACTATATCCTAAACCCAAAGCCCTGAACCCCAAACCCAAAACCCTAAACCCCTAATCCTCAAACCCTAAAGCCCTAAACCTTAAACCCTAAACCTTAAAACCTAAACCCCTAAACCCTAAACCCTAAAACAGGGAGTCTCGAGCCGACCTTGATGCTGTGATCTGCACCGCAGCCATCCAGGCCTGCGGCGCAGGCGTGGCGATCGAACACGGGCGGTAGGGGGGAAGACTGTAGGATTGAGGGTTTGGGCTTAGGGTTTAGGATGTAGGCTTTGGGAATAAGGGCTCAGGGTTTAGGGTTTAGGATTTAGGGTTTCGGATGGGATTCAGGGTTTGATGTTTAGGGCTTAGGGTTTATGATTTCGGGTTTAGGGTTTAGGGTTTAGGCTGTTGGGGCTATGCGGTTTAGGGTTTAGGGATGTTTAGGGTGTCGGGGACCATACAGTTCAGGTTTTTGTTTCGTTTGCCCATGCAAAAAACCTGTAGGATTTACATAGGGCCTTGGGTTTAGGGCTTAAGATGTAGGAATTTGGATGTAGGCTTCAGGAGTAAGGGTTCAGGGCTTGTGGTTTAGGGTTTAGGGTTTAACATTTTGAATTTGAGGTCTAGGTTTTGGCATTTCGGGTTTAGATTTTGGGTTTTAGGAAATAGGGGTGTTGGGGACTGTACAGTTCAGGGTTTAGGGCTTGGGGAGGCGCGGTCTAGGGTTTTGTCTTTGGTGTGTCCGGGTGTAGGGTTTGGGGTGGCGCGGGGTAGGGTCGCGGGTGTTGGGGACTGTTGGGTTTAGGGTGTCGGGCAGTAGGCGATATCGGGGTTGGACTACGAATTTAGGGTTTAGGGTGTTGAGGACGGTTTGTTGTTTGGTGGGTAGGGTTTAGGGTGTTGGGAACTACACGGTTTAGGCTTTGTTGATTTGTGCTTAGGGCTCAGGGGTGATATAAATGTGATACTTATGTATATATGTACGGGTTATATGGTTTTTCAGAAGGTAGTATTCAGAGTTTCGAGATTAGGGCTTAGAGTCTAGGGTTTGGGGTTTAGGGTCTGGAGTTTAGGGTTTAAGGTTTAGGGAAGGCAAGGAGGGCTTCATCCAGGTGGCTTAAAGTTTACGGCTTACACAACTACAATAAGTATGTCTTGCATTTTGAATGGAAGGGACGAAGCATTCAATTTAGACGCTTGGATATTCAGTGATGACAGATGATTTAGGGGGAGTTAAGGTTTACGGTGGGGTTTAGGGCCTGGGGTCGAGGTTCTTTATGTAGGGCCCCGGCAGTTAGTGATGTCATGTAGAATTTACTTCACAGTATTGACAATCGAACTAACAGCAACAATCATGGCAGTAATAGTCGTAACCCTAAAGCCTTAACCCTAAACCCTGAACCTTTGGTAGGATTTAGCAGAGCAGGGCCTGACGCGCAGTCTGCCAGGGTTCATGGGTTCATGTGGGGGGTTCGGAAACTAGGGGTGGTCCCCATACTACGGATTATAGTACTTGGGGGTCTCTGGTTGGGGTTCCCTATCTAGGGAAACTAACATGTATACAGAATATGTTCATCTTTTTGGGGTTTCGGGTCCGGTGGCCTCATGTTGCCCGCCCCAAGCAGGACGGACGCCTCACCTGTGACATAATGACGTAATGTACCTGAATGTAGCCGAAGACTTTTCAGGTTTTTACTTGCAAGATTCAACCGGTCCCCAAATTGGTGTCAAATGGTAGGTTACATGAATAGGGAGCCCCCATATAGACCCCAATATATGAGAATCCGTATGACATGGGGCACCCCCAAAGTTACTCCTAATTCTGGAAACCCTCCCACAAGCAGCTCTTTCCTCTCATTTCTTTCGTTGGCTCTAGATCCCGAAGCAGATGCCTGTAATACTGTAGCACCATGCACTGCAGCCTGATCCTAACTGTTCTACAACCACCTGTAAACCCTTCAACCCCCAACTTGGGATGATATTGCCCAAACCCAAAACTCCAAAGCCAAAACCCTAAACCCTTGAACCCCACACCCTAAACTCTAAACCCTTCAACCCCCCTACCGCCCTCGTGTCAAAGTACCCCCAACCCCCCTTCACCCTTGGGGTGAAGCCCGTGGCCAGGGCAGAAGTGGCAAGCCGCCCTCAGCTTTTACGACGAGATGGAGGCCGCGGGGCTTCAGGCGTTTAGGGTTTGTCTTTGGAGTTCTTCAGGAAGCTCAAAAGGTGGGATGAAGGTAGGTGCGGTCAAGGAGCCTTAGTATATGAATACTCTACTATATGGGGGCTTATTTCCTATAGCATCTTCATTCATCCCACATTTTTAAGTCCTTTGAGTTCTAGGGTTTAAAATGTTCAGGGCCTAGGTTTGGAGAGAAGGGCTCAGGCCCCTTCCCAAATGAGCTATAGTCTGAACTCTTTAAAAGGTGGCTATATAGGGGACTATCTTGGGGGTTGTTAAGGGGAATACTTGGAGTTGACACTCTAGCTCAAATGGATCCTCTCAACTCTTTTTGCGTCAGGTTTAGGGTTTTTGGTTTAGGGAAGTTTTACGAGTACTGGAGCCAGAAGGACAAAGCCTCAGGCAAGCTGCCGGACGCATGATTTAGGATGTGTAGTTCTCACAAGTAAGCAATGTAGGGGCAAACATAACTACCAATGTGCGCGATAGTCTAAACTCCTTAAATGGGGGGAAAATAGCGGGGATACCAGGAGTTTACGCTATGACTCATATTATGGTCCTAGATTCCTTGGTGCAGGCTACCTGAAATAGACCTCACGCTGATATGAAAATTATTCAGGTTCTGCCGTAATTTGAACTGGATCGTGGCGCCTGCCTGGTTAGTATGGGCTCGCTCCTCTGGCTACTACAAAGCATATGGGATCTTCCAGCGAGGAGAAGCATTTGGCGATGCCTCGAACTTTCGGAATTCCTAGCACAATGCCTGTGGACCGCTTCAGCAATCTCCTCACGGATCGAAACTTTCGCCCTCTTGCCTCACCATAAATCCAGGCCCTACATGCTCCAAAAATGGAAACTCACAATAATCACCTCCTACCCCCTATACATCCCTGTAGTTCCCCGTATTTACGATACCTTAGGTATAGCTGGTGCTTTTTCAAGCCCAATAGGCGCCCCACAAGCGCGCCCACGGCGCGCTGGTGGTCGCCCTGGGGGCAGCCAAGAAGTGGCAGCGGGCGCAGGGAAGCCCAGGTTTTCGGTTGCATCATATGGTGATCTAGCAGTTGCGGGGGATGGAGGTAGGGGGTTTCTGGGTTCAAGTTGGCAATGGTATTTAGGTTTCTGTCTACCAAAATCCCGTGAAGCTACAGTTACAGTAGTCGCGTTCCACCTAAGGGTCCAAGGACCCAAATAATAGGGTTGCAGGGCCCAAACACTACAACATTAATGGTATTTGGGCTCTAAAACCCTATTATTTTCTGTTCCTGCACCCTGAAATAGTCCCCATATATCCCTATATGTCCCCGTATAACCCTGTTCAAAGGGACCCTATTATTTGGGTCCTTGGACCCTCAGGGTTCCATTAAGAGACCAAGTGAAACGCTTCATTGGTCTCAGGGAGGAAGAGTTTGGATGAGAGGGGGGGAGGTTGCATCTTTGTAAGGCTATAAGGGTGCAAGGCTCAGGGCATTAGGGGCTTCTGAAGGTATGGGATTTAGATAGTAAACCCTAAACCTTAAACCGTAGGGTTTAGGGAATTCAGAGCCAGGGGTGCGCAGCTTCGAATGTAGCATGGATGCAGCAACGAGTAAGGTCCTGCCAGTCCTTTCTCGTGGTGTTGAGATCAGGACATAAATAGCGAGACGCTCTTGGAGAAGGGGAGATGCAGCGAAGGGCTGCCTGTTATTCTTACCACTGTGATTTAGGGTTTCGAGTTTGGGGCCGTCGAAATCATGATCCCTGTTTGGGGCACCGTGTGGGACCCTTTGAGGGACCATGTTCTGGACAGCTTTTCATTTGAGTACTAGCCCTGAGCCGGAAACCCCAAAGCCTAAACAGATTCAAGTCACACAAGGTGGACGCATGCCATGAAGAAGAAAGCTCAAACCCCGAATGATTCATCTTGTTACATTTGTCACTGCTATGAACGACAGCAAGTGCAACCCCCAGCCCTGCTCAACTATTCACACGGCAATTCTGAAGTTTCTTCATGTGTTTGTGTGTGTGTGTGTGCGCGTGTGCGTATGTCTCAATACTTGCTTTGTCTACTGCATTCTCACAGTGGGCAATCATATCCCCTAATCTCAGCCGCCCCGAATCTCAACATTGGGTACTTCCTTCTAAGAAGGGGTATATGAACAAATTTATCATGCCTATATACATATATATATATATATTTCTATGTACACATACACGTGCGTATATGTCAATGTAGATGTAGATGTACATGTACATGTGCATATGTGTATGTATATACATATATACGGATGTGCAGGAACATGTTCATTATCACCGGGGGTGCGGGTGATTGCTACAAGTAGGGGGAAGCGATCACCAGCGTCATTTCTCTTCACCCTAGACCATAAGCCCTAAACCCTAAGCCCTAAGCCCTAAATCCTAAACCCTAAACCCTATCTCTCTTTGTGGCTAGCCTGGGTCTGCAAGGCTGGACTTCTTCGCGCAGATGTCGGAGAAGGATGTGGCGATGGACGCTCCGGGCCCAGCTCAGCTTACTTAAGGTTTAGGGCTCAGGGTTTAGGGTCTAGGAATCAGCGTTCAGGGTGTAGATTCAGGGTTCAGGGTTAAGGGTTTAGGGTTCAGGGTTTAGGGTTTCGGGTTACTCTGAGGGTCCATGTTCCCAATAATTGGTTACCTAGTTTTTTTTGGAGGCGGTAATCGTAGTACAGGTGGTGGAGAAGTATATAGACTATTGAGTACTTGCACCTGTAGGCTTCATGCAGAATAAGTACGAGTAATGAAGAACCAATTCGGAAAGACGCTGGGAACTCAACTGGAAAGTGGGTACAGTGTATGCGTATACATATATACATATATGCATATATAGCATAAGAGCTTGACAGTAAAGTCTAGAGTAATTGCTCACACCATTCCCTGCTGCTGATAATCTATCCTGACACAGTAGTTCAATCAGATTTGCCCTTATTGTAATTTTGACCCAGCGATAGCCGTAGCTTCAGCCCAGTGCCAGTTCCGCCACAAGTCCCCTGAGTATGGTCGCAGTGAGATTATAGCTAAACTTTTGTTAGGTTATAGTCGCCCCGAGCTTTCAAGTAGACTGCAGGACGGTCTTTGCAGGGGGGAAGACCGTGAGTATTTCGGAAGTTGTCCAGGAGCTATCTTCTATGGACATATTGCCTTATTTCAGTCGGCCGACGTGAACGTTGCTTGTACGCTGGCTAATTGTAGTCTTCTTGTTCGATCCGTTCTGGCAAAGTAGAGCCCCTCGAATCTAAGTGTGTGCATCTTAAGGATGAATTTCTGGTTCACGCTGAGTGTCCGTGGAGGCCGTGGGTGAGTAGGGTTCAACTACATCCGTAGTCATAATCTTCCTGGGACCGTTAATTGGGTTTTCACCTACAGGTAAACTTGATCCCCGGAAACGTCCTCCAAGTAGGCTCCTGTGGAGATATGGTAGTTGATGAAAATTCCTGCTCGCAGAGATGGCCATTATGCAAGATGATTTGCCTTATACTTTCTTTGCAGGGCCTACAGGATCCTCCAACAGCCTCACCAGGATTCAGGGTTTGGGGTCTAGAGCCCCCCCCATATGAGCTATAGTCTAAACTCCTTAAAAAGGGGTTATATAGGGGAGTATTTTAGGGGCTATCAAGGGGGATACTAGGAGCGCAAACCCTAAACCCTCTAGTTTTTTGGGTTTTTCAGGGGGTTACTCGGAGTTTAGACTATGGCTCATATTGGATAGAATTTCAACGTTGAGTCTCACACCTTCCAACTCAAGAATGTACCGGCTGATTCCATTTGCCTGCAGGCTACTTGGCGGGTCAGGGGACTTAGTAAGTAGGTTAACAACCCCTATAAGCCATATAGTAACCCCAGCTAGCCCCACTATTAACCTACTTACTAATTCTCCCTGACCCTCCATGCAGGGGGCATGTAAGGCAAACGATGGTGCAAGACAACTTATCCGTACGTAAGTGGCCTGACAGGTAGATCAAGTTGATGGGTTCCTGCTTTTCTGTCATCTCAAGGCATGTTTCTGCAGCAACGTGCCCCTTAGACACTGAATCTATCTTAGATATACCCAAAACACTATAATGCCTAGGCCTGTGTTTATTCAGGCTTTGTAGCACCGCATCTTCAGGAGGCTCCGGTCAACGGCAAGAAGGGGATTTCTTCGAGTGTAGGGATTTAGGGTTTAGGCTTAGGGCTTAGGGTTTAGGACTTAGGGAGTAGGTTTAGGGTTTAGGGCTTGGGTTTAGGATAGGTTTATGACACAGGCACGAGCTTTGCGACAGCTAGCTCAGCCCTGTCATAGATGGATTTCCTCGAACAAAATGAAACCCTGAAGTACTGCCCCCCACTCGTTGACAGTTGGATAGCAGTTATACTATAATCATATAGAGGCCTTAATATGATCCCTATTATAGACTGTTAATGGGTGGGGCCAGGACCCAATGAAACCCCATAAAGAGTTCCTGTGAAGAGATGGAAGTCTTGGAGGGTTCCAATGAGTTTCAGGGACGGCGCTGCTCAAGAAGCCCATAGTTATGCCATCACTTTAAGCCCAACGGCTAACATCCCCTGTAAAGCCTTTAAAGCCTACAAACCCGAACCCCCTAAAACCTATCAACTCGACAAACCCTAAAACCCGCAACCGTAAAGACCTAAGAGCGCACCCACTGCGACCCTATCAAGTCTAGGGTTTAGGGTTCAGCGTTCAGGGCTTAGGGAACCCTACAGTATCAGCTCCATTCAACCCCACGCACCTCTAAACCGCAAAGTATGAATCCAGCGAGCAGCAACACCCTACTGTCCCAAACCCTACGCTAGGGCTCATATGTAGTTCTTTTTTGGGTGGAATACAGACCGAAACCAAGAACAGTGCCAACCCCAAGCAGAACTACTAACTACAATGGAGCCTTCGCTCCTACAATTCCCAACCATGGCCCCTAATATGGTTTTAGGGCTTACCCTCTACAACCAAAACCTTCTTTTTTAGGCTTGGTCAGAAAAAACGGGAAATCTGAGAAAAAAACTTGTTCTTGTTTCGCTTGCGGAATGTTACGGGTTTTCACGGAGTTGTTATTTGTTTTTACGTGTTTTTCACGGGCTAAAAGTTGGAAAGCCGGGCTTTTCAAGAATTACCTGGTTTCTTTCCAAAATCATAGGAAAACCGGACTTCCGTGGTAAAACTTCAAAAAAAGCCAAAACCCCAACCAAACCCAAAACCTAAAAAAGCCGGCAGATTGTAAAAAGGAGCTGGATTGTAGTTTCCAGCTTCTTTTCCATGATCCCAATATCCCAACATAACATCCCTAAACCCTAAATCCGTAACCTGCGCCCTACATAAGCCCATACTTGGGGCCCATAGCTCCAAGCTTACAATGCCCAATACCTAGGTCATTGGCTACAGCTCGATGATCACAGCCTTCGAAGTCTCGAAGAAGTGGCCTTGGGCACTTCACTTCCTGCAGGCCTTTTATAGCATATAGGGCTTAGAGTTAAGAGTTTAGGGTCTAGGGTTCAGAATTTGAGTTTTAAAGGTTGGGGGGTAGGGGTTTGAGGTTAGGGTTTAGGGCTTAGCGTTTAGAGTCTGGGTTGAGGATCGCGATTTTGTGCTTGGGGCTTTCAATTTAGGGGTCAGGGGTTCAACATCTAGGTGCTTATGGTGAGTCTGAAAGAACCCTAAACCCTAAAGGTTTAGAGTTAAGGGTTTATTGGTTCAAACGGAGGCGTTAGGATTGGCCATAGGCTCGCTTTTGTGAGGACTTGTTTGGTGGGGTATGGGAAAGTCTCTGGGCCTGGCCAGGTTTAGGGCTTAGGGTTTAGGGCTTAGGGTTTAGAGTTTAGGGTCGCGTTTCAGAAATTGAGGGCTTATAGGAACTGAACAAGGCCAACGACCCTCCAACTTCCAATGTAGGGCTGAATATGGAGGAGAATCCCTTCAAATCCTTGTGGGGTTGCTTACCTGGACCCTCCACAATACATAAGATAATGACCTACAACGCTCTAGACTCTAGAAGGGATCAAACTAGCCAGTATACTCCAGACTTTCGGGGGTTCAAGTAGCATTACACACCCTGAATCCTAAACCCGACGGACCCTAAAAATTAAATCCTCAACCCTAATCCCTTTTCCCACAAACATCAAACCCTGGCCCAAGGCAGGAGAGGAATGCAGCTTCCATACTGAAAGGGTTTAGGGTTTAGGGTCTAGGGTTTAGGGTTTAGGGTTTAGGCAGAAGCGCTATTACCCAAACCTGCCTGAACCGAACTCCGCACTTCAAGTAGGGATTACCTGCAGGTCCCTGTAGTCAGGTTCAATTGTTGGGGCCTCTCATTTTTGGAAGCTCCCAAAGCCAAACCGAATCCCTCGGCCCTAAACCCTAAATCTCCATTTAATTTTCCATTATCCCTATACCCTAAGCCCTAAACCCCAAACCCCAAACCCTAAACCCTAAACCCTAAGCCCCAAACCCTAAACCCTAAACCCCAAACCCCAAGCCCAAAACCTTAGCTGTGAAGGAGATGGCCGAAGAGGAGATCCTGCGGCCGTCTCAGCCCTCCAAGGTCCTCTTAACCCTAAACCCCAAACCCAGCAGCCGGAAAAAGGTTTAGGGTTGAGGGTTTAGGGCTTAGGGTTCAGGGTTTCGGGTTTAGGGACCTTAAAACCTAAACCCCTAACCCCGAACCCTAAGCCACTAAACCTCTAAACCCTAGTAACTTGGCCGGGGTTTCATACAGTGAGGATGCGGAGGGGCATGTAGAGGTGTATAGCGAATGCATGTAGGGAGAAGGGTTTAGGGTTTAGGGTACTAACTATGGATAATCTACAAGGGGCAGCTTTCAGGCTTCATGTTAGTTTGGGGGAATATTCAGGATTTGGGTGCAAGGGCTCAAGCTTGTGTGTTTTCAAATGGTGGGTCTATTTCTAGAGCTCCCTATCACCTGGATGACATTTCATTTGGGTTAGAAGATCTAACCCTAAACCCTAAACCCTAAACCATGAGGAACTCCCAGCCGGGCCGCTCAGCCCTAAACCCCTATACCCTAAACGCTAAATCCCCCAAAGCCTAAACCCTATATACCCCCCACACTCCAGCCTTGCAACCTTTCAAAGTACCCAAGTCTTGAAAGGTGCTATTTTAAAGGAGCCGTCTTTGTTGCTGTTGAGGAAGTTAGCTTAAAGTACTGCGAGGCAGCCGTACTAGTTGTATATATGACAGTTTCCCTGAATAAAGGACCCCAACATAGACCCCAACAATTCTTTAATCCTTGATATGGGGACCTTCCCCAAACAAAGATGCCCCTAATTTGTGGGCAACCGCCATATAAATGTATACATACATATACTATACTCAAGCTTCTCCATAGCATCACAGATGAAGAGGGACCCACGGAGACTCTGAGTACTGAACTCTTTACCCCAAACCCAGTGAATTCAAGGTGCCCAAAGAGGTGCATGGCCTGCTCCAACGACAGCTGTACATAGCATCTACATTTTTCCGGGGCCATTGGTTTATATAGTAGCTTCCACGCTCTTTTCCATTGACCTTATATAATTTCAGAAAATCCTATATATCCCGAAAGAGCCAGTAAGTTCGACCCACGGGATTCGTGGAAACTTCTGCGGTCTGGGCAAACTCCAAAGAGCCCGTAATGATTCTTCTGTATCATGAGGAGCACTTCACGTCCACACCCCAAATGCGGGTTTCCTTTTGGGGTCCTAAGAATAAGGACTGTAAGTATATTGGGGTCTATATTGGGGTCCCCCTATTCTGGGAAACTACCAAATCTTTGGATCTGTACCTACAAGGCCAGACACCACTTCGTACAACTCTGCCATATCAGCGGCGGCAGGGGCCTCGGAATAACTTCCTCCATGCGATTAGGGAACAACTCTGCCACCCTTCCACAACATTGCACACACCAACAAAGTAGTACAGTTGTACGGTCAAGAGGGAATATGATTGTTTTGGGGTGAGGGGGTGAACCAAGGGATGCGAATAAAAAGGCATTCGTATGTGGCATGTGAGACGCTCAGTTATACTATACACTACTTGGAGGGTCAAGGGGACTTAGTAAGTAGGTTAATAACTCCTATACGCCAGATAATAACCCCAATTATATCCATTTTTAACCTACTTACTAAGTCCCCCTGACCCTCCAAGTATAGGGTTGCAGGCTTAAGGCTTGAGACCGCTCATGTTGTCATGTCTATGGCACTCGAAATGTCAGGGCATCCCCAGGACCCTTCCACTTCCCATGGCAAATAACCATTGCTTTAACCCTAAACCCTAAACCCTAGGCCGTAAACCCTAAACACTTTCAGTAGATGTGCAGAGCTTACCAGCAAGATGCTTCAATTTCTGGTCTGAAGTGACGTGACAGCATGAAGCTTACTGCCGAGATAGATATAAGCCTAGAACTTTGCATACTCTCCATCAATTCCTTTAACCTCGTACAAGCTTATATAAATTGCCTTCTAATGCATTTAAACCTCTGCAACTGCTGCGTATTCCATACAAAGTAGAGACTGCAAAACAGCTCGATCCTTTTCATTGGGACCCGCAAAATGGACCGCTACTTTCTGGAAGGCTTACCCAGCTTTAATCTCTATAGCCACTATATAAGCCAAGCTTCCATTTTGAGATCCGTTTTCTTTTTGAACTTGATTCTCCATTATCGCCTGTAAAACCCTACATGCCCCTACCCTAAACCCTAAACCCTCCTATAACTCCTATGAACCCCCAGAACCTGCGTAAAGATCGTATATCTCTTTTTAGAGACGATTTTTCACTTGGCTGCCGAGCTTGCAAAAGCATCTTCTTATGGTAATTTCTCAGGTTTTCCCTCTAGGGTTTAGGGTGCAGCGGCCTGGAAAAGCCAATGCGTACCTGCAAAGCGGGTGCCAATGGGCCACAAAATTCCCATACCTGTCAGGGGAAGAGTGGGAAATGGAAAGTGGCCATTGCCCTCCTGAACGACATGCAGGACACTTTGCAGGTTATGCCTGGATGAAGTTTAATCCCCCTTAAGTAGATAGACTAAGGCTTTGGGTATATCATAGTAGGATCCCCATATGCCCCATATTCTATCTACTTAAGGGGGACAAAACCCTAAATAGTAGCTTCAGTCTATTTTCCCTGTCGCTCACAGGAGTTTTTAAAGCTGCATGCTGGATTTTCAGAAGCCATTTGGGAGTTTCCCAGAATTAGGAATACCTTTTTGGGGGTCCCATAATAAGGATTATAGTAGTTTGGGGTCTATATTGGGGTCCCCCAATTTAGGGAAACTACCATTTCTTCGAAGCGATGTCTCCTTACAGGCTTACGCCGGACAGCACACAGTACAATGCACCGTGCCGTGAAGCATACAGGGTGGTGCCCCCTGGATACATAATTGTACTTACAAATTCCATAATTGATCACAATTAATAGGAGTTCTGATTATACCTATCCAGCCACAGGAACCCTTTGGGCATAATTAATCAGCTACGGATCCGGACCCGACTCATCTGAGTAGTATTTTATTTGGGGGTACTATGGGTGCCCAATATAGAGTAAGAATATATCCTCCTTTTGGAGTATAGTATTTTATATAAGGAATATAATCTTACTGGGTTTAACCACCAAAAAACGCTACTCATTTGGTCAATTGACAGCACCTCTTCTTCTGAACTGTTTGGCGTCTTAAAGGTTTGGAGGTTAAATGTTGGAAGACTTTATACGAGGTACAATAATCTGTAGGTTCCTTGGCTGTTCCGGTACATCTTAGGTACCTTCACCAAGAAACATCTGCGTACCATTATGGGATACTATTGGTTATTCACATTGATGCAACTTCTTTGCAATCCCTAAGCCCTAAACCTAGAATTCTAAGCCCTTAACCCTAAACCTCAAACCCATCAACCCATAAACCTTGAACCTGAAAGCATCTGTTCTCTCCAAGCTTTGTGAGTGCTGCTTGTTCTTCTTGCGCTGAATAGGCTCGAATGTGGCATTTGTGTGTCAGTGTGTGCAGTGTTCGGTTTTAGGGTTAAGGAATGTAGGCAGCTAGTAGAGTTTTCGGTACCGAAAACCACACAGATGATAGGGTGAGCCGTAGTCCTTGGAGCCTACAAGCTCATTATTTCGATAACGCACAAACCTTAATCTCTTCCCGTGCATTATGTATTTAGTCCCGCAATACGACTTGTAAGTATGTTAGCCGGGGCAGGAGTTCCTTTGAAAAGGTGTTCCGATAAGAATGTTTTGGTACATGGGGATCCATATTGGTTTGGCAACACAAGATAGACCCTAAGCACAAACCGTAAGCCTTAGAGCAAGAAACTCAGGACTCGGATCGCTACCAGCTACAACCCCCAACCTTAACAACTCCATATAAGCTTTAGGGTTTAGTAGGGTTTAGGGTTCAACCTGAAACTCCAAGCCTTCCAGCTTACACCCAGGAGGAAACCCTAAACCTTAGGATTCTTCAAAGCCCTAAACCCTAAACCTAGACGCGGCCACACTGCACCTACCATTTCCATTTTTGAAGGTTTATGAAGAAAAGTCTTAAGAAACTATGCCCCAATTCACATCCTCATCATGGTCTTCTGCCAGGGTGGGAAAGGTGGGAAGGGGAGGGGAGAGGGAGGGGGCCGGGTAATTTCAAACGGGCCAGGACTGTTCATTGGATGTTTTCCACATTACATTTATCAGGTTTCTTTTCGCATGCCATTTTCCCTAAACCCTTAACCGCTGTTATCTATCAAACAGGGTCAAGGGTGCACCTTCCAGTCTTTGCATTCATATGTTCTTTTGTATCTGGATGTTTTTTCATTCTGGGTCATGCTACTTTGGCTTATGACTTGGGTACTTTAGGATTGCTTCCCCGTGGACTCCTGAAAGGACGCGGAGGTTGAACATCAATGCTGGCTCTCCATACAGCGTAGCAAGTTCTCGCGAAGAGCTACCTCTTGTATCAGTATGTGCGCCGCTGGCACCATGAGGGAAACTTCGTGTCTCAAAAGCTCAAAATGGGCTAGTTCTTGTTGAAGTGAGCTGTGCAAGCAAAAAGTTGGCGCCTTCGCGAATGCTGGCATGGGCAATGTAAGTGGTAGGTGCGCAGTGGGCCTACCAGCCCCTGAACCCTGAACACCCAAACCCTCACCCCTTTTGATCACGCTAGCCGCGAGGACTCGGAAATCGAACCTGATGTAGCCTGGGCCTTGGGTCTGCGCTGGTGGCTTCCCCTGCTCCAGCGTAACGTGGGAACCTGAATATAAGCTATAGTCTATACTCCCTTGGGGGTTATATGGAGATTATAATAAAGGTTCTTAAGGGGGATACCAGGAGGTTAGACTACAGCTCATAGAAGGTTACGTGGAACCCAATATGAGCCACCGTCAATATGATGGAGGCCCCGCCGGTAGTGTGGCATCGTCTCTCATGTATTCCATAATTAAGGAAGCCATGTCCATAGCTTATCTGTACTATAGTCTAAGCTCCTTAAAGAGGGTTATATAGGGGACTCTATAAAGGACTACTGTGGGGGTTACTAAGGGGGATACTAGGAGTTTAGACAATGGCTCATCTGGGAAATATTGACTGTAGAGGGCTACATGGGTCCAAAAAAACGTTCACACTGGGGGTCATATTAGGGAGGAAAGCTTCTAGCTTGGGGGTACAACCCTTTCACCCCGGTGCAGGATTCTTAGTATCCGCCGTAATATTCTGATAAGGATCACAAATGCAATTTTGGCAGCCCCAACCCCCCAAAAAATAGGTTACAGTGTCCTAATAGTTTTGTGTTTTTGGGTGGGGTGGGTTGGTGTTGGAGTTACCAAAATCCCCTTATGAATAGCAGTAGAAATGGCCATGGGCCATAACAGTAATACTAGTAATACAGTAACAATAGTACAGCAAAAACACCAACCGAAATCCTTTAATTTGAGGTAGCTATCATGCTGCTAGCTTACGTCTCCCCCGTGGGAGCTCAACATCCCGCCGTAGACCTCGAGTTGATCTCTCGTTTGATTGGCCATGGTGCCTACATGGGAGTTTCCCAAAATTAGGGGTACCTTGTTTGGGGGGCTGCTATAGTAATGATTATAGGATTTTTTGGGTCTATGTTGGGGGTCCCCGGGGAAAGTAACATATAGGGCAGTTTCCAGAAGAAAGGGATGCGCTATTGAAGGTCCCCAGGTCCCCACAACAAGGTTTATCGAGTTTCGGGTATATATTGGGCCCCCCATTTATGGAAACCTCTCTATCTACACGAAGGCGTTTGAGCAATGAAGATGTGAATGGCAAAGACCCTTCAAAGCACTCTTGTAGCCGCTCGTTTCATCATGTAAGCTCGAAAACACGTCAGAAAGGGACCTCCAGATGATATATAGGGATAATGGAAAAGAAAATGGAAACTACCATAATGGGGTTTATTAGGGTATAATATTGGGGTTATACCTGCATCCCCGATTCAGACCACAATAACAGGCTGAGCGGGGAAAAACAACTATTCCAACCTCGGGCAGAATTTCTGCCTGCGGGCTGAAATACTGATTTTGTAGTTTTTATGAGATTTAGCTCGGGCTGAATTCCCCTCCGCGATGTTTCAAGTCTTAAAATGGTCGGATTCAATCATAGTTTCTTACAAAAGAAGCAGAAAAGGTGAAGCTTCGCCGCCTGTCCACTCTGTTCAAAGAAGGATAGAATGCTTTCACGGGCAGTGATAGCATGAGTCAGCACTCTTCGAACGACAAACTCCCAAGTTAGATTCCAATCGTACATCTTCAATCAAGATAAGAGATGCTAAAGACGATCTGAACCG
>CAJNIZ010045171.1:35697-46126 GCA_905231905.1 Symbiodinium pilosum | reverse complement strand
GCCTGTTTGGTGGCCGATTCGGGCCGCGCCCCTTATAGGGTTGAAAGTTCAGGGTTATAGGGTTTAAGGTTTTGGGTTTATAGGGTTTAAGGTTTATAGGGTTTAGGGTTTAAGGTTTAGAGTTTAAGGTTTAGGGCTTAAGGTTTAGGGCTTAAAGGTTTAGGGTTAGAAGTATTCCCAGAGTGGCTCCTCGGGTTGGCACCACTGGAACCCGAGACCGGGAGGGCAGGGACGCAGCGAGTCCACCAGCTGGAGCGCTATAGTAGTTTTTATTTTCTTTTTCCATTATCCCTGTATAAATCCCATATACCCCTACATTATGAGCCGGATTCTTTTAGGGCCCCTGAAGCAAAACAGTTGAGTGAAACCGCAAGCCCCAGACCCAGAGTTGTAAGTAAAACAAAGGGTCTAGCCTGTTGGGACATCACTCCCCCAAAAATGGAAGATCACATCGACAAGAATGTGGAACATGAAATGGAAAATGAGGTTATAATCGCAACATGCTAGAGGCCAACCCCTCTAAACCATGCGACAAAGCTCTCTAAAAACAGTCTTCTCGAGAGAACTAGTCATTACAAGCTAGAGGCCAACCCCTCTACACCATATGCCTGAGCTCTCTGGAAACAGTTTTTGTGACAGAAGCACCCGAACGCTATTCCTTGTGCCCTCAGGCCTTTATGGTTGGTTGTCAAAACCGTGCTCCCTCGCTAAGGTCCTCATATAATACAGCCCTTCGTATCTCGGATACCCCCCACAAAGGACCACAAATCCCTAAACCTAAACCCTAAACCCTAAGTGCTGAACCCTAAACCCTAAATCCATTTTCAAAAACTACCCATAGCCTCATTCGCCATCAAGCGAATGCTCCTACAACTTCAACCCAAAAGGCCCATGTAGGTATAGAATATATAGGGCTTAGGTTTTAGGGTTGGTTTAGGGTTTAGGTATATACTTAGGGTCCAAAGTGGTGCCCGGATGATTACTTCAGGGCCCAGGTATTTGCTATGTAGCTATTGGAGCTAAAGTCTAAACTCTTAGTATCCCCCTCAATAGCCCCTATAGTACTCCCCTATCCAATCCCTCGTAAAAGCCCCTTTAGAAGGTTTAGACTCTAAACCCTAAACCTTGTATAACCCTAAACCCTATATAACCCCCCTTAAAGCCCTAAACCATAAACCCTAAACCCAAGCTGCATGGGCGCCTGGGGCAAAGCCTGTAGGAGGCCACCGCACTCAAACGACGCCGCCAGACTCCAAAGGAGGACTTCAAGGTAGGGCCTTTGGTTTAGGGTTTAGAGTTTAGGTTTTAGGGTTTTGGGTATAAGGGCTTAGGGCATAGGGGTTTAGGGTTTAGGGCTTAAGGGTTTAAGAGTTTGGGGTTTAGAGTTTAAGCGTTCAAGGTATATTGCCCTAAATCTTACATGACTGCTAAACCTAGTATATACTTACTTTAGGGCCCAAGCTTGTGCTACACACCTACGTGGACCCTTCGGATGTATAGCCTTTAAACCCTAAATCCTAAACCTGAGGCCTAGAGCTGTAGTATAGCTATAGGCTTTAGGGTTAGGATGTAGGTTTTAGGGTATAATTAGCCTTGGGCCTTAGCTTTATAGGTGTTTGCGCTTTGGGGCTGATTAGTTTTAGGCCTCAGGTTTCAGAGTTTTTTAGAGTTTTGGTTTTGGGGTTCGGGTGTACTTAATGCCCGCCAAGTATCTTCCATAGAGCCCCAATACCCACAATTGTAAGACCGGTATAGGCCCTGTTTAAGAAAATTTGAGGTGTCCTGGTAGGGTTCAGGTTTTACCTTTCATAACCAACCATTGAATCCATGTGGGCTTGGGCTATGCCCCTATTGTTGTATGTCTAAGTATGGAAATCTCAGTTTCCATATAGAGGGGAATTCTAATATGGACCCCAAAATACTAAGGTAACCCTAAGCTCGGGCCATGGGACTTGATTCAGGTGGCGGGCATCTCTTTTGTGCAAGTTTTCAATCGATTGCAGAATTGTGCTGTAAAGCCCAAATTGTAGGGTCATGGGGACTAAATATGTTGGTTATAGTTGGTTCATCATGTGGATAGTTGGGGTAATTATATGGCTTATAGGGACCTACTTAATACGTTCGAGCGACCCTCAAAAATGCGGCGGAAGATAAAGCCCCATGCACGAAAGACTGCGGAAGGGTGTCGCAGAAGAGGTTCTTGAGCTTGCGCAGTTTACAAAGGAAAGCAAATGCAAACCACAACTCATTGGTCCCTTTCCTCAGCGCATCATTTCGTAATCTGTGGAATCTCTGACATTTTGAAAAGTCATGTGTTATGCGTTTGTATGGCCTTGGGGTCTCCATGATCTTATGAGGTTGTTATTGACTGTTGTTGCCTGGTGGAAAGATCGCCTCCTTCGGTATGCCAGGGCCAGGGTTCAGAAAGACGCATGAACAATTTTCGGAGGTCTTGCATGACCCGGAGGGTCCATGTAGGTATATAGTATATGCTTAGGGCGCAAAGGGGCTCCCATATATCTACCTCAGGGTTCAAGTATGCACTATTTACCTACATTGGCCATTTGGGTGAGTTTGGGGGTTAAGGCGGGGCTGGGGGGTGGTTGGGGGGCCATTTACAGGCGTTGCTAGTGAAAACTGGTGCGTTTCAGTGCCGGACATGTTGTTGTTAAGGTTTAGCCTTTAGGGTTATTTTTGCTTGACAGATGGAATGAGGTGTAGGTGTCCCGTGCGTTCCCGTTGTCGACGTCTGCCAGCAAAGTGGCACTAGGTCGCATCCCCACCGGTAAGGTAACTTATGTAGAAGAGGACAGGGTCCCCCGGTAAAGCATGTTCTCCTTTACTATTCATTTTCATGTCCCGAAGACTTACTACTTCCATTTTCCAAAAGAAGATCTCTATGTATTTTGTGCAGAATGGATTCTACTTGTCCTGAAGCCCAGAGAGCGTTGCACTTTGACACTGGGCTTGTGTCTTTCTTTCCCTTTGCTGTTTCCCCTAGGTAGGCCGTTAGCTTACCTTCCATAATCCCGCTCCACATAATTTTCTCACAGAGAAAAGCAATAGTTCCCATTGCAACAGCAGAACACCCCACCCCACCCGAGATTTCTGCAATCCACTCTTAAACGCTTGCAGCCCATCCCGTGCACGTCGGCCATGAACGCGCAGAGAGTGAAGGGCCGTGCCTGACGCCCGGGGAGTTTCAGGATTGCTGGCCTGTGGTTAGCTAGGAATGAAGGAATGGATCCTTGTAGTAGTCCCTTTACAGCCCATTAAGGTAGTTGTCAGGTTCTTTCCCATTCGTTCATTCCCAGCTAACTAACGGCCAGATTGAGCAGTTAGTAGTCTACTGATTTGCTTCTTTGGGGGGGGGTAGGTTTCGGTTTAGGATTCAATTTGGGGTGTGGAGTTTAGGGTTGCTGGGTTCCTTGCAAAGGGTGGATTCCTGGTTTGACAGTGTAGTCCTATCAGGTTCGACCCGAGGCGCTACCTGGACTTCCAATGATGTGATAAAAGAAAGTATGTTTTGTTTTTTTTTGGAAATGGGTATTGGGGCATTGTTTTGCCGACTTTGGCAACTTTGACTTTAGATCTCAAGCACCAAAGCCATCCAAAGCCTACGCCCTTGCTTCCACCTGAACCCTCATATAAAGGCATCGAGAAGCAGAATGGTGTTTTCGGGATTGTCATAGAAGGCTACACAGCGCTGCCTTTCCTAGTTGTTCAGGATGAGTTTACATAAGACAAAAATGTTGGCTGCGCAGACGTATGGCCCAGCACCCAAGAACGGTTGAGTAGCATTTCAGATGGAGACACTATTGCCCAAACCGAAGTGAGATTATATCCTCCTTCTGCTTGTCGTGTTCTATAAGAATAAGGAAACCTCCCGTATTATTTGGTTCAACCATCAAAAAAACAGCTTAGGGTTTCAGACCATCGGGTTTTATATTTCCCTAAACCCTAAACCCGGGGATTGCACAAGGATCCCTAGTCGTTGACAATGTAATGCCCCACAAGATGACCCGCGCAGCCCGTAACATGAGCTTTGGATCCCCGGCCCTGCACCCCAAAGCCTTAAACTCTCGGCAAGGTAGTATTTTATTTGGGGATGCTATAGAGTAAGATGACATCCTTTGAAGTTTACTGGGCTGACCTTACTTGTCAACCACCCAAAAAACCCTGCTTAACCCTAACCCCTAAACCCTAAACCCCGAAACCCTAAACCCTAAACCCCTAAACCTTAAACCCTAAACCCCTAAACCCTAAGCCCGTAACAGAGCCTCGAGAAAAAAGGCCGTTCCGGGAAAGACGCCCGGGCGCATCCCGGCCCTGGTGGAGGCAACGCCGCTTCCAGCCCGGGCCAGGCGGCAGACAGTTTGTTTAGGGTTGAGGGTTTAAGGTTTAGAGTGGGTTTGTGGTCTAAATTCCTTAAGGGGGGGGGTTATATAGGGGATGATGTAGGGGAGTACTAGAGGGGGTGGGCCTATGATTTTCCCTTGGAATCATAGGGTTTAAGGTTTAGGATTTTGGGTTTAAGGTTTCTTTTGGCGTCCAATTAAATCAACACTACCGATACTGGAGAATGGAGAATCAAATGGAACAGAAAATGGAAAATGAAATGGAAACTGGGGTGATGAAAGGGCTATAGGGATCCAAGTATACGAATCATACCTACATTGGGCCCTGAAGTCTGCAAATATTACCTACATTGTGATATTTGGATGCCTAGGGTATGGTTTCGGATTCAGGGCTTGCGTTTAGAGCCTAGCTAGGGCGTAGGATTTAGGATCTGGCGGGCTGAGTTTGGGGTTTAGGGTTATGGGAGTTTGTGGCCAGGATTTCGGCATTCGCAGGAACCCTAAATCTTAAACCCTAAACCCTAAACCCTGGGTCCTGGTCCAAAGGAGAGGGTTTAGGGGCTTGGAGCCTGTGGGTTGGCTTTGTCTAGGTCAAGCCTGCAATGCTGTTTATTCCCAAAGGGTCCATGTAGGTCTACAGTATATACTTTGGGCGCCAAGGGGTTCCCATACACCTACACTAAGGCCCCAGTATTTACTATGTAGCTACTTGAGCTATCGTCTAAACTCCTAGGAATCCCCTTCGTATTCCCCATAATACTCCCCTATATAACCCTTTATATAACCTTTAAGGAATACAATATACCTACATGGACCCTTTGGGATTTTTGGAATTGGCGTGCTCTTCGGCAGTTTCAGTAGGAACCCCCATCTGCGGTGAAAGGTCTAGTTAGGGTGAAGGGATTTAGGGATTTAGGGTTAAGGGGGGCTAGGGTTTTTTGTGTGTGAGGGGTAGAAGACGAATATGCTGACCTAAGATACAAGGATCACGCCGAGAATGCCAACAAGTTCTCACAGGAACACCCAAGCCAACCCGTTACCCCCTTAACGATTATCCCCACTCACAACTTACCTTGAAATAGAAAAAAACGTCTTCATGCCCCCATTGTTCCCCTATGTATTCTATGCCCGTAGGCATGACTCCCATGGATTTTCAGAAAAATGACCTGTAATTACGTACCTTGTACTTCCATCCCACCTTTCTTGGAGAAATCCCAAACTCCTGCAAACCCTACTAAGCCCTAAGAAATCTTAAGCCCTGACCCTACCCCCGCCCCTGTCACGGAACCCACCCAAACCCTGAACCCTAAACCCTAAACCCCCAAGTAGAGTTCGAACCAACTGTACACCCTACCTTTCAGAAACTCCAGTCAGTGTTCGGACCAACCCCTGGCCTAAAAGCTTTAGGGTTTAGGGTTTAGGATTTAGGGTTTAGGATTTAGGGTTTTGGGTGTAGGATGTAGGGTTTAGGGTTTAGAGTTTAGGTTTGGGGTCTAGGTGGTCCGAAATCCCAGGAATTGGGTTTCCCAACATAGGGTTCCAGTTACGCAGCATTATGGTTACAGCGTTTGGTTGGGGGTCCCCTTATTTGTGGACAATACCATATATCCCAATGTTTATGGAACCCTAGTTTCCATTTGATGTTCCATTTGCTTGCCCATTTAGTTCTGCAAAGCTGGTTTCCCACAAGCCTCTTCTTTATGCCAGAGTGTCATATGCCCCGAAAACCTGAGGAACCCGAGTTTGGGTCTTCCTCATCCATGGAAAACTACCGAGTATCCTTCCAATCCTAAACCCTACATCCTAAACCCTATACTAAACCTAAACCCTAAACCCTAAACCTTTAAACCCTACATCCATAAACCCTAAACCCTAATTCACCAAGCCCTCAGCCCTTATCCCCGCTCCCAATTAATCATAGTCCCCCTAAGGCTCCATGTAGGTACTATTTATAGGGTTTGGGGCCCAATGTAGGTATTATTTATAGGGTTAGAGCCTTAGGGTCCCCCTTTAAAGTAGATAGAATATGGCTTCCGGTATATTATAATGAGATCCCCCTATACCCCCTATTCTATCTACTTAAGGGGGACTAGACCCTAAATAGCAGTTTCCATTGTATTTTCCGTTATCCCAATATAACCTCAATATTCCTTTATATAACCCCTATATAACCCCAGTATTACCCCTACATGAATAAGGGTTTGCCTCAAGGGGGACTATATCCTTCCAGCTTTCGAGCTTCGGAGGCCCGGACCGCTCGTGCGCTCAACACGGCCGATTCGAGCTGGTCAGCCGTACTCCAAGGACCGTGGGTTGCCAATGAGCCATATTCTAAACCTCTGAAAGGGAGGCTATATAGGACTATATATGGGTATGTTATAGGGCTTAGTAAGAGGGATACTAGGAGTTTAGACTATAGCTCAAACGAGCCTCCTAATCATCACCATCACCATCATCATCACTATGATCATCATCACTCTGACCATTGCCGTCATCATATAATGAGGGTTTCGGGTTAAGGGGTTTAGGGTTTCTAGGTAGGGATAGGGATCAATCAGCTTGGGTAGTTGTAGGCCTTGCATTGCAAAATCCCCTGATGCCTAAAAACCTAGTTTTCATGTCCATGATCGGGTCCTACATGCTATCACATCCCCGTATGCCCCTGCATTACTAATCGGGCTTGTTCTACAGGGGTAGTTAGGCTAATTATGGTAGGATCTAGGCTATATAATCCGTAATGCAGAGTCTGAACAATTACCAACTCTATACCCGCATCAACCATATGAGTATATAAAGCTGTATATGGTAGATTGTACCTCTACATACAGTAGATTGTACCATAGATACAAGCCCTAGATATTCTGGTCAACGTGGATCCCCACTCGAGTTTAGCCGCGACATGGCATACATGAGGACGTTCAATTTGATCATAGACCCGGGCTTCTAGGCACGATCTCGTATGTCAGCTCTGAGAGCTTCAGGGCCAGTATGGCGCAAGGATGCATTCATGTAAGCTATGGTCTAAAATCATTGGGGTAACTTCAGGTTATACTGAGTTTATGTTGAGTTTATATTGGGAAAATTGAAAATAAAATGGAAACAACAACAACAACAACAACTACTACTACTACTACTACTACTACTACTGCTACTGCTACTGCTACTGCTACTGCTACTACTACTACTACTACTACTATTATTATATAGGGGCTTATATAGGGGTTATTGAGGGGAACACTAGGAGCTTAGATTGCACCTCATGTGGCGTTTTCCTGGGGCATGTGTTCACCGCGGGGCACTGAAGTCATGCCGGGCACGCAGATGGCATGTAGGGTGTAGGGCTTGACCTTTGGCTCGTGTAGTTTAGTAGACTCCCTAGTATATTCCTTAACAAGGAGCCCATGTCCATTAAATTCTGTAGGAAGTATTGACTATAGCTCACATGTTGTTTCGTGCATGTAGGGTGACAGGCTTGGCCTTAGGTAATCTTTACATGTTGTTTATTCGTTCGTTTGCCTCCCTCCCCCCTCTGGAAGATTTCAAGACTAAGCACCCTATTGCCTCCTTAAGATTACCCAAGGATCCAAGTAGCCCAATGTAGGTAACATCTACAGACTGTTGGGCCCAATGTAGCTATTTTTGTATGCTTGGATCACATATTTGCCCCTCTTTCCCCCCAGTTTGCCCTTCATTGTCCATTTTCTTGTCCATTTGCTTCTCCATTGTTGGCATCATTGTTCGATGTCTGGATCCCCAGACTTAGCTTGTCCTTAGATCTCTGAAAATGCCGTGCTTGGAGTTTCAAGGCGTTTAGGGTTTAGGGTCAGCACAGATCCCACGGGCTCTCAACCAAAATGTTGGTTCCTAAAACTACCCTAAACCCTAAACCCTAAACCCAATCCTGCATCCCTCCTTCAACCCTATGCTCCAAGCTTTGCACCCTGAATTTTAAGTTTAGGGTTTATGGGGTTTGATGTTTTTAAAGAAAACATGAAGCCTCAGTTTTCCAAACACCAAAGCTGGCTTTGTCTCTCTCTATCCGTCTGCAGCTCCTAGAATCCTAGAACACAACCCCGCTCAGAAGCTTTATCATATACATTTGATACATATGTTACATGTGAATATATATATATATACACCATACAGACTTACATACATAACCTCATATAACCCCCTAGCCCATGCATGCGGCTATACGCCCAGAGAGGAGCTTCGTCTGTTGCAGCACGTCGTCGAGCGCGCCCAGCGCGGGAACCCGCAATCCATCTGCGAGGCCGGATCCGCAGGGAGCTGTTAAGGGGTTTAGGGTTGTAGGGTTTATAGGGGTTAGGGTGATAGGCGTTAGGGTGTAGGGCTATAGGGTTAGGGTTTAGGGTTATGGGGTCAGTGTTGAGGGTTCAGGGCTTCAGGTCTCGGCGATTCAGAGCGACCTCACCTGACCTCATCCTAAATGGCGGTTACATAGGGAGTAGTACCACTATGGCCTTAAAATGGGAATTGGAATTATTCTGCGTTACGCTGTTCCGGTTGTAGGATTTACACTGTAGGTGTTCCGGAGTTTGAGGTCCAGGAACGGTCTTTGGGTGTTGTGTTTAGGGTTTAGCAGCATTGGGATTGGGATTTGATGGTTAAGGCCTGGCTTGTTTGGGCGTAGCAGTGGAGTTCAGGATAAGGTGTATTGGGAATTGTTTCTGAGTTATGACTTATACTTTAGCAAGAATGATTGAAATAGTCATCCCCTGAGGGGCATGATAGCCTATTCAACAATCTATCCTAGAACGTTGTTTAGGCTTTGGGATCGAAACCCGAAACCCCAAACTCTCAGCCTGGAACCCTAAACCCTCAACCTGAAACCCTAACCGGTAGGGTTCACTGGAGGCTTTGGAGGCCGGTATGCAATTTTCACTGAATGTCTTGCCCCTACATAAATGCGTGATGGAGACCTCAACCGTGAAAACCACAGATCCATGTACCCCATATCTAGTGGTCATGCTGTTAAGGGAGGAAGCGGTGCACCACCTAAGGCCCCCAAAGGTTTGTCGTATTTCCACGGAATTAGGCTGTTGACTAGCGCAAGGTTCACCCCACCAGTGTAAGTCAACTTCATTTGCCGGCCCGTATGATCTTCTGTACCTTTAGCCACAGAGATTTCTACTGCTGAAAGACCCGCTATATCTGATGCACAGGGCTAGTTTTCAGACGACTGTGCTAACTCAGGGTTTGAACGGATTATCTGGGGGGCATATTGAATTGCAGGAGCCTAGGATGTACCGGCCGATGTTTACATAATGGGGGCTAACTTAAGTCAAAGCAGGGCTTTGGGGACTGGGATTGAGGTTGTAGTTTACGGTTTAGGGTTGAGGAATCGCAGAGAGGCATAAGGAAAAGAGCATGGAACATCCATGGTCACCAGGTATGTACAAAAACCGTGTTATATGGGGATTGTATGTATGGGCCTAAACTTTATACAAAAAAACCCTACACCCTAACATTTCCAAGGGGGGAATGAGCTCAATGCTGCAAGCTCCTACTGTAGAAGCTTCTCAAAGCAGGTGAGTACCCTTTGATCCATCTTAAAGGGGCGGCAGAGATATGTATATATATATATGAATATGCACACTGTATACAGGTTGTGATTCTGTATTTTTTGCATCCCCACAGTTGAGGCGGAGTACTAAATACCATCACATCCTTATCTGATATTTATAAACCCCTTTGCAGGGCTACGACCTAATGCCCAAGGAGCCCAATACCCCTTGACTTTGGGTAACCCTAACCCTATAACCTCTGAACTCAACACTAAACCCTAGCCCTAACCCTCAACCCAACCTCAGCCCTCAGCTAACCCTTATTTGGGGAAACTACCATATAGCCTCAATATATACCCCATTATCATATAGTAGTTTCAATTTTCTTTTCCATTGTCCCTATATAACCCCAATGTAACCTAAGTCCCCCAGCACCTCCGTCAGACCATCGAGTCCTTCGGGGACGAAGTGCTAGTCCGAGGTAAAGCTCGCCTCTGGCTTAAGGCTCAGTTCAGGGGCTGGGGTTTAGGGTTTAGGATTCAG
>CAJNIZ010045171.1:23007-34899 GCA_905231905.1 Symbiodinium pilosum | reverse complement strand
TTTCATTCGATGTCAGCTGATTTTACAAGGAATTTTAATTAAATGTCAATTGATTCTAACGTGATTTTAATTCGATTCTAATTGATTTTCAAAGGAATTTTAATTAGATTTCAATTGATTCTAACGTGATTTTAATTCGATTCTAATTGATTTGAAAGGAATTCTAACGGGATTTTGATTCGATTTTAATTGATTTCAAAAGGAAATTTGATTCAATTTCAATTGATTCTAACGTGATTTTGATTCGATGTTAATTGATTTTGAGAGGAATTTAAAAAAATCAATTGATTCTAACGTGATTTTAATTCGATTCTCATTGATTTTAAAAGGAATTTTAATTAAATTTCAATTGATTCTAACGGGATGTTGATTCGATTTTAATTGATTTGGAAAGGAATTTTACTTAAATTTCAATTGATCCTAACGTGATTTTAATTCGGTTTTAATTGATTTTGAAAGGAATTTGAATTAAATTTCAATTGATTCTAACGGGATGTTGATTCGATTTTAATTGATTTTAAAAGGAATTTTAATTAAATTTCAATTGATTCTAACGGGATGTTGATTCGATTTTAATTGATTTGGAAAGGAATTTTACTTAAATTTCAACTGATCCTAACGTGATTTTAATTCGGTTTTAATTGATTTTGAAAGGAATTTGAATTAAATTTCAATTGATTCTAACGTGATTTTAAGTCGACTCTAATTGATTTTAAAAGGATTTTAAAGGCGGCCCTACTAAATCCTTTCAATAAATATGCCCCCCCTAATAATAAATAATTTCTGACCCCCCGGATTGTTTGTTATTACGGGGGGGAGGGGGGGGGGACGTCGTTTATTATTAGGGGGAAGGGATTATAGTATTTTGGGGTCTATATTGGGGGCCCCTTGCTCAGCGAAATTACCATATGTACCTCAATTGCCTTCGGTAAATTCCATTGCTTCCTTCCCGACTCTTCAAATTCAAAGGTAAGTTACCTTAAATCCTGAACTTCGCAGCCTAAACCTGAATCTGTAAAACCTCCCCTAAACCATAATCCCCACGCCATAAGCCCTTTAAGAAAACTGACGTCAAAGGGTAGGAGGTCAGCTTGTAGGACTGTTGGGACTCAGGTCTGACGGTGGCTTTGGAGTCCAGGGAACCGGGTCCAGAGTAATGGGTTAAGCGTTTGGAGGGTTTAGAGGGTATAGGTTTTAGGGTTGGGGGGGGGAAGGTTGGGGTTTAGGGTTTAGGATTCAGGCGTGTGTGGTTTGCCAAAGAGTAGATTTGTTTTGCGCGGGTAATGGTTGTTATAGAGCCTTAAAGAGTCTCTTATCCTAAGCCTGAACGTGGGGATCTATGCCATTACACTGCAGCAGCCCAAGACTTCCTCGATCCGTTCTTTGTGCTATTCAGGAAGGGAGCTATGGGCATGTAGGTTTAGGAATTACTGAGGTCATATGGGAAAAACAAGATCGCTTGGGGTCCAAGAACCCGATATGTGGGGATAGTAGAATCCTGTTTGAATGCAATCCCACTTTGCGATGTAGCCGTAAACCCTAGACCTAACCCTAACCCTGACGTAACTTTGTCCAATGCTCAGAATCATTGCGGAAGAGATTTAGAGTTTGCCGATGCTTTTCAAGCCTGGCCATTCCAAGCAGCCTGAGGGTGATTTAGCAAGAGCCACTACCTTATCAACCCCTATAATATGACCCCTATAATCCCTGTAGTCCAGCTCATTTTCTAGTATCCCAATATTACCCAATATTACCCCAATAGGCTTAGGGTTTGGGGCCTTTGGCCAGAGTCTAAGCATGATGATCAGCAACAGTGTGGGGACATCTGCGCAAGCGACCCAAAGATTGAGCTTGAGGATAGAACATATATATATATATCTATCTATATATCAATGGTTCGAAAGTTGGAGCATGTTTTTGAATGGCCATGGGGCAAAGTCGGTTCGCGGCGCCCAATGAAAAATCGTGAGTTCACCGTGAATTTCGAAATGATCCGTACACTGCTCAAGTCTTTAAAGTTTGCCAGACTCCCCATGTTCTCCCCTAACCTGGGCACAGCCGCGGTGAATCGACACGTCAGAGCAGTTTCTGAGGAATGAGGAACTATCCAGCTGCTGCAGCCAAAGGTGGCCAACTAGTCTCCTCCCTCGCCAATACTAAGCCTCCCCACCCCCCTAATATTAAGCATGGGGAATATTTAATGTAAAGGGGTGCGGGGGTGCGGTTTAATATCAGGGGGAGGGATTATGCAGTACAGCAAGGTGCAAGTATATGACGTACGGTATGGTGTCACTGAGTGAGTTTACATATCCCATCCAGGCATTGGTGATTCCGAACATTAGTTTCTCCAAAGCCAGCTTGCTTTGGAAACCAAGCTTGCGCTTCTTAGTCAAACAAGGTATAGTCCCCCTGAAGTAGATAGAATATGGCTTTGGGTACAGTATAATAAGATCCCCACATACCCCATATTCTTTCTACTTAAGGGGGACTATACACGCAGCAGGCAGCAGCTGTGGCTCTGCTTAGCAGCACCATAAAATCTTCTGGTAAAAGCCTTGAGAAGACGTGTCAAACACACCACCTGACCTCCTGCATCGCAGCAGCTTTCGGTTCGTGTTCATCTTCTTTTTCCATTAGATTCTCGATGATTGCGAGTGATCTCCCCGAAGCCCTGAGACCTAAACCCTACAGCTTCGGCCAAGCATGATCGCAGATCGCGGGTGGCGACAAGACGGATGTGCTGACCGCAGCTGCATTCTCAGGTCGCTTCGTTGATGGAAGGCTGGTGATTGTGAAAGTTCTCGCATTTCATCCGAAGCCCCGTTCCGCAGTGTTGCAGACATAGGTTATGCAGTTAGTTGCAGAAGCCTGAACGCAAACACACTCCTGCGTGACTCCTGACGCGCCTTTCAGTTGCGCAGTTGGTTCATAGAGCCTCTGTAACTTGCTGGTGGTTACTATACGGAATGCAGGAATGGATCCTAGTAGTAGTCCCGAAAAAATTCATGATACCATAGAAGTTTTTGAATTCCACTTGGGCCTTCCCAATCAACCACCGGTAAGTTGAGCCTCTTTACGGCTCAAAGCTGCCAGTTCTTTCATCGCCTGGATGGATGATTACCAGATTGCCCTATGGCCCTTGTGGACCTACAGCGTAAGATATCCCCAGTGTTCACTTTGTCCTTAGGTCCTTCAAGTTGTGCGCCGCTGTTCAAGTCAGCTACTGTAGCAGCCACACGTAAACCCTGAAGCAGCAAGCCCTGAACACACCTCAACTCCAAAATCCTGCTATGCTAACGCTACAATGGTTGGGAGTACCATCTGCTTTTAAGTCCCGGCGCCGCATTCTCATCATTTAGCCCCCAAGATCTCTATAAACTCCCAGCCCTACCCCTTCGAAGCCCTAAACCCATAGCCGTTTCTTTACCTTTCGAGACTAGCCTCGGCCAAGCTGACGCCATGCTGCACGTGTGGAAAGCTTCTGGAGAGGAAGTTGCAGCTGTGTCGGTTGAGGAGGGGCTATTCCCTAAAGGTCCAAGGACCCACATAATAGGGTCCCTTTAAAGGGGGTTATAGGGGGGATATATAGGGATATGTGGGGACTATATAAGGGTCCAAGGACCCAAAATTGAGCTTTAGGGCCCAAATACTGTAACATTAATGCTTTTTTGGGACCTGAAGCCCTATTATTTGGGTCCTTGGACCTTTAGGAATCGTGTCGGCTGGGAATGGCTTATAGGGTTTCGGATTTGGGTTCTGCAAGGCAGTTCTTAGAGTCTTAGAGTTCATAGAAGGAGTGATGATGAGGGAGATTCTATGGGGTTATGCAGAGTTCGGGTTTAGGGTTTAGGGTTCTTTGGGCATTATTTGTGTTAACTGAACTTAAGTTTGGTGGTCAGAGCCTCCAAGCATGAGAGAGACCTCCTTCTGTGGTACTCATGACAGGAATTTCGGATCTATGAGGCCAACCTAAACCCGAATCTAATAGGGTTTAGGGTTTAGGGTAATAAACCCTATTCACCGTCATTACCATGCTCTGGGCCTGCGCCCGCTGATACTTTCCGCGTCCCAAAGCATGACCTTCCTCAACCCAACATGAAATCCCACATTCACATTGAACTACGGACTAAGTTTGGTTCGGGGGACCTGTAGGGGTTTAGGGGGACCCGTTTTAAGGAATCTCTTCGAATGTGAGTCCAGGTCTCACATGGGGGGGTTCCGGAATTTGGGCGTCGCTTTGGGGTTTGGGGTTTCCGGAGCTTGGGCGTCAGGGTCCCCAAGAATACCCTCGCTTCGAGAAGCTCCCGGATGTCAAACTTGTTACGGTTCCAGGCGTACATCAGAGCACACAGTGATCGTTTGGTGGATTGGGGGGACCGTTTGCGAAGTCATTCATGACGATCTCAGCCACAGGACCTATGGACCTGATGGTCGTGAAACGGGCTCCTTTCCAGGTGCAGTACGTATCTTTGGCCGGATGCAAAGGAGGAGTTGCCGCAAAAGCCATGTCGTCTGCACTTCCTGCGGAAGTGACGCGGTCCCGCATCAGGCCAAGATATGCTAAAAGGAGCGTCCGACTCTTCGAAGCAGAGTCCATAAACTCCAAGGGTGTAGGGTTCAGGCTTTAGGTCACAAACCTGATCCATAAACCCTAGACCTGTAAAGTCAAAGCTCCTAAAGTCAAAATCTGCAAACCCTAAACCCACAAACCTGATCCCCAGACTTCCCCCAAACTCGAACTCCTACCCTGAAAGCAGCAAGAGTAATAGTTATAGCCGTCATACGAAGAATGGGAGTAGCAAGAACAGTACTAGTGATAGAGGGATAACCGTGATAAGAGTAATAACGGTTATCATAGTACTAATATCAGTATGAATGGTTATGATAATAGTAATAATGGCCGTAATAATAATAGTGATGAGGGTAATGACAGTAATAGTATTATAGATCGTATAGCTTCGGTACATAGAGAGCTCCTTTTGATCATAATTATGGGCCCGAACCCAAAAAGGGCCCCATACTTTGATTTTTTCAGAATCCTCAGGCCCCAAACGCAAAACTGCCTTCTGGCTTGTTGGGGTTGAGGAGAACAGCCCTCCGGCTGAGTAGGGATTAGCATCCTATGTCCCCTTAAGTTTCTACATACTACCCACACTATATGAGATACCATATATACTATCCATAAGACTAGTGCTTTGTAGTATGCCTGCCTAGCATTCAGGTGCTGCGAACTTGTTACGGGACTTCTGAAGCTGGCCCATAATGTGAGACACTGTATATATGAGCTACGGACTAAATTTAGGGTGGGGGGGGACCTATAGGGGACTATATAGGGTTTTGGAAGGGACCTATTAAGGGATGTACTACAAATCTAGTCCAGGGCTCATATGGCTCCCTTAGCCACAAGGCATGAGACCATGGTAGCTTTTCAAAAAGGGTGACTTGGGACCATTAGAGGGACCTTTGTGGTTGTATGAGCTATAGTCTAAACTCCTTAAAGGGGGTTATATAGGAGATTATATAGGGGACTGCTATGGGGGTTACTAGGGGGGATACTAGGAGTTTAGACAGTAGCTCATATTGTAGCTCCCACATATCCCCAGGTTGCCAAGTGCGGAAGCCCGAAACCCTACGCCACCTAAGCCTGAGAAGCCGGAGACCTGGTCCCTTACAAGCCCTTATCGCCAAAGCCTTGCACTCATAAACCCCAGTCCCGTTCCATCTCATGAGTTGGTCGTTTACATAAACGCGGGGACCCATATACACCCCCGAATTACTATTATCCTCTATATTGGGACCCCCCAAGTGGTATCCCTAGTTGTGGGAAACCCTAAACCCTATATACCCCTAAATAGCCCTACCTCTAGAATCCCCCCAGAACAGTACTCCCAACTTTTGGGAAAGCCCCTAAACTCTAAACCCTAAACCGCAATATTCAGGACTACAAGGGCCATGAGAAGCCTGTGCGTGTCCTGAAGACGAAGCTTGTTGGGCTCTGCGGTGTGCCATGACAGAGTTTGGGGGCCTAGGGCTTGGGGAAGTTTAGGGTTTAGGGTTTTGGGAAGTTTAGGGTTTAGGGTTTGATTTTGGGCTTAGGCTTTAGGGCTTGGGGAAGTTTAGGATTTGGGGTTTGGGGAAGTTTAGTGTTTAGGGTTTGATGTTGGGTTTAGACTTTAGGGTTTGGGGAAGTTTAGGGTTTAGGGTTTGATGTTGTGTTTAGGGTTTGTGGATGTTGGGTAAGGAGGTAGGATGTAGGGTGTAGGGCTCCAGGTGCGCAGTCTGGAGTCTGGCTGTACAGATGTTGATGCAGTGTAAAACAGGGTTTAAGGTTTAGGGTTTAGGGTTGCGGGTTTAGGCTTTAGGGTTTAGGGCTTAGGGTTGAGGGTTTAGGGATTAGGGTTTAGGGATCCTCACTGCTGTTTCTCTGCTGGGGACACTCAGAGCTACCAGTGTTCATCAACTTTTCCAAGGACATTTCAGTCAAGCGCTCCGTTGCTCAGGTGCCCCGAGTGCGGCAGAGGCTTCTGGATGGAGGAAGGAGGGGGCTAAAACCTAAACCATTCATCGTAAGGAGCCAGGTTTAGGGCTAGGGGTTTAGGGCCGGCTTGATATGTGCAATGGGCGTCAGTAGAAAATCTGGCGGAAGCTTGCCGACATAATTGTTAAGGGTTCAGCGTTTAGGGGCTAGGATAGGTGCTAGGTCACTGAGTAGAGTGGGTAGCAAAACATCTTCTTGCACAAGTTAACTCAGGAACGTAGAGCTACGTTTTATTGATGTAATGTCCCAACCAGAGATAGTGAGCGGAACCCCTATGATCAACAACGCAGGACTTTGGCAGACGACGATTCGCTGGAGCGCCTGGTCTGAAATTGAACCAGAGCAGGAGCCTACGTGCTCAACATAGGTTCTGAGAGGTTCAATGTGATGTGCAGCTCACTACAGCTATTGCTCAAGCCTAAAAAACCACCAGAATTATAGGGGGTACATGGAGATATTACCCTAATTAAGTGAAAAGGACATCAGGAAAAACAGGAGGGCAGGAGAGGGAGCAGTCGAAGCAATAATTCATCCTAAACCATACGCCCTAAAACCTAGCAAGCTGGCCTTGCACCCTTTTGAGCATGTGCAGTAACATGGACCTGCACCTTGCACTTCTCGACGCTCGGCAAACAGGTAGAGGCCCTAAACAGGCCTGCAGCTACCCTGAGCACTGCACCGTAAGAAATTTTGATTACTACGGATTATTCTGCCACCTGCTTCGATATTTGTCGGTGGTCTTTCCTACTCAGAAGGTGGTCTTTCCTACTCAAAAGTCCCTTACACAATGGCTTGTGGGTTTCCCAATCGTGCCCCTGTGATGACTTTGGCTGCGGGTCTGCGCTGAATTAAGCTCGCCTACAGCACGTGCAAAGTTGAGCTGTTTGTGCGTCGTCCTCAAACTGCGTAGACCCCATGTACCCTCTGCAGTAAGGGTAGTTGGGGGGGGGGGTCCTGGTAAGTGTGCGCAGAGTTGTGGATCACCCATCAGAGCCAGCTACTGTTATCATTACTATTATTTCTAATAATATATTTCTTATTATTTCTTATTATTACTACTAGTACCCTTACTATTTCTACTACTATTGCTATACTATTAGTATTTTTCTCTTATTGTTCTTGGCCTTATCACCATGTTATTGTTATTTGTGCTAATTATTACGATTAGTCGTTTCATTTTTATTCTTGTTATTACTTTTCGTGCAATCACGAGGACTCATCATTCTTAAATTCAACCCTTGAGCCTGAGCCCTGTGTAAGGTTATAATATTGGGGTTATATATGGGGAGAATGGAAAAGAAAATGGAAACTACTATAATGGGTTATATAGGGTTATAATGTTGAGTTCATCCCCCCACCCCCTTTGTAAGAATCGATGTTCCCTTTTTACACGACAGTAGTATATCAGGCAAAATCCAGGGGGCGGGGTGTTGTCCTATTGGGGGGTGCATTCGTGCAAGGTCACTGACGGACTTGCAGCTGATCGTCCTGCCTTTCGTGGAGGCATGTTGGCTCGTTCTTTTGAGATCTGCTTCGCTTGCCAGAGCTTCATCATCATAATGATGGTATGGATTTGTCTATAGAGGCTTATATGATAATTTCCCAGAACAGGGGGACCCCAAGATAGACCCCAAAATGCTATAATCCTTATTTTGGGGACCCAAAACGGACCCCTAATTTTAGGAAACCCTCATGTATGGGTCAAGTCACCGATCTTGCCTGGGATCACTTCCCAACCATAAAAATTCCGTGCCGGGGCGAATTTAAGGTTTAGGGTTTAGGGTATGGAAGGAATGGGCCCGTAGTCTCAGCCAGCCTTTTGCTTCCCAGCTTCCTGCAAACTAATGACATAGGGGTATATAGCGTTTAGGAGAAGGACCATTGGTATAATGGAACAGAAAATTGAAACTACTGCAGGGGAGTGCTGCCATGCCTCGAGTCTCAACTGCCGGTCTCAGACGTGCAGACGGAGAAGTTTTCTGAAATTTCAAGAGCCAACGAACCCTAAACCCTAACCTTAAGCCCCCAATCCTCAAGTCCGAGCGCCCTCCCAAGACCCTGAACTCAGAATCCTGATGCAGTCCAGTTTTAGTTTGGGGTCGTTTTACTTGAATCCCTTACCAGCGTACCAAGACAAACCTCCCCAAAATGGAACTACAACTAAGGACTCTCTGGATATGCCTTTATTCCCTGAATCCTCTAAACCTTTCGTGCTATGACCCTGTTGAAGCTGGAGAAAAATGACGACCCCACCCGACCTCACCCTAACCCAGCTACAGTCCAAACTCCTTAAAGGGGGTTACATAACGGACTCTATGGGGTTGTACTACAGGGCTTATTGAGGGGGATACTAGGAGTTTAGACTGTAGCTCAAATGGTGGCTCATAGGGAAAATAGCCACACATAGGCTTCATTTCAGGTTCTGACACTGATTTGAGAAAAGGCCAACTTGGAGCAAGCCCTTGTGAGCCCTAAACAGGGTTTAGGGTTTAGGGCCTTAAACCCTAAAGCCTCCCTTGTGGATGCATGACTTTCTACAATTCCAGGCCAGCCAAGAGCAGGTTGAAGACTTGCTCAGCGCAACTGCCTCGAATCGACCTGACAAGGCGTTTCTTGTGGTTGAATTGGGATTTCGGGTTCAGGGTTTGGGGTGTAGGATTTGGGTTAAGGTTTGCGGTTTGGGGGTTTATATACGGTTTAGGATTTAATTGTGTAGAAGCCTAAAGAACTCCCCTTTCAACGGGGCTTCTCAGGAAATTTGCAAATGAAGTGGTTTCATGCAGAAGCCTAAACAAAGGGGATAGGGAATAATTCAAAATGGAAACCTCTGTTAGGGCTTAGGGAATAGTTGGGCATCAAATGGAAAAAGGGCATTGAGCACAACATGGCAACTGGGTTATAACAGCACCCTGCCAGGGATAAGTTGCAACTTTGTGGTTTCAGATTTGTGTATAGCTATGGCATAGGGTGCTTCAATCATTCCAAAAAAATACTGGTAGTTATGTAGACCCCGGTGTAGGTCGGGGTGTAGATATAGTCCATATTAGATCATGGGTATGGGGGTCAGGCTGCTTAGCGTTGCAGGGGTTTACTCGTTTTTCGTGGTTAGATTTTAGGCTTTGGGCTCTCTTCAGGATTGTAGTGGGGAATTAGCTACAAAAGAGCTGGAGAGTCAAATGCAAACTGGAGTTAAGAAGTTGCTGTGGATTTGGGGTGTTAGGACTTCGGGGCAAGAATTTTGGGGGTTGGGGGCTTAATGCTTTGGGTTTAACGTTTACGGTTTTTCTTTCAGGATCTCGGGTTTCTGTGTTGAGGTGTGAGTCTTAGATGCAATCCCTTAATAGCCAACCCTCCAATAATAAGATGGTCTGGGTAGATGGTCTCACAGGATGTTCTGCGCAGTCTTATTCCTTCTCATCATGAGTTGCGGCTAGAGCTCATGTTGCGGGACTAGAGTCTGGGTTTGTGTCGGTTCAAAAGAGCTGAGAGAGAAGGACTTCAGAAGCCTCAATAAGTACCGATATCATTGGCTCATTATGCTTCAAAACGGAGGAGTAACCCAGACGCATGATTAGTAAACCCCTTCTCCCGTAGTAGGGAAGAGGGATCCTAATAGGGCTTATTAACCAGGGGTCTACTTTATAAGAGAAATACCCTACGACCCTCCCTCTTAAATAGGCCTGCACACTAAGCAGGGCGGTCGAGGTTTCTGGAAGGTTCGGATTGCCGAAGACAGGATGTCATCTGCAGCACAATGGTCTAATGGGTTATATAGGGATTATATGGGGATTCTATATAGTGATTATGTGGAGATTCTCGAAGGATTCTATAGGGATTATATGGGGACTATAACTCTCGGGGTTATGCATTTTGAGGCCTCCCTAACCTGGACAAATTGCTCACACCCAACAGTAGTTGCTATTGAGACTACACCCAAAAGGGCCTTAATTCAGGTTTCTGGAATTATTTAGGGTTTAGGGTTTAGGGTATTGTAGTTTGCCCAACTCTAAACCCTAAGCCCAGTATCCTCCACCTAGCATGGACTTAGCGGCTTCCAGAATTCCCTAAAGCTGAAGCCTTGGAGTTCTGGCTTGCGCGCACGCGGTTTACTTGCTGGGGGTAGGGAACAAGGGAATATTATCCTACATAACCCCTAGCCTATATACTATATTCCCATATTCCCTACTAAGCACCACTAAGTTAAGGGTTTTGGGGATGTGCATTTTGCTTGAGTTTGCTTCGCTGAGGTCGCAGGGTTCCGTGTTCAGGAGAATTGGGAGTTTCCGAAAGCAAGGGAATGTTTTTTCGGGCCTCCTTCTGCGTGAGAAAGGTGTTTTTGAAACTTTCGGATATACAACTTGGAAGGTCAGGAGGACTCAGCAAGTAGATGAATAATGGAGATAATTAGGGTTATCATAGGGCTTTCGGGTTATACTTAAAATTCGGAGATTAAGGTAGCAACCCATGAATTACTCCAGAAACCTAAGTAAGTACCACTGATATTCCATTATAGTCCTAAACCCTAGACCCTATATCTCCCAACCCCTATTCTAGTTCTCTGGGCCCTTACAGCTGTCCAAAAAGTCCAGGCTGTTATGCAAGTCTTTGGATTGTTGGGGCATGTCAAGTGCGCATAGGGAGTTCCGAGTTTCGGGGGACAGGCTGCTCTAACCTTGGGTTTAGGGTTCAGGGTTTAACCCGAAAACCGTAAAACCCAAAACCCTGAACCCTGAATGTGTTACATTGAATCGCTTTCCAGTTGATGCTTCTGGGCGGGGACGCCTCAGGCATGACTAAGAGTCTGCTAAGTTCAAGGACGCCCCCCCCACAGGTTGGTAGTTATATTTAGGGTTTAGGGTTTAGGGCATAAGGCTAATACAAGAACCCTAAAACTGATGGTTGGGGTAGATCATTGTTTGACGCCTGCATGCCAGGTGGAGGAGATTCTGAAGAGACCGCAGGCCGGCCGAGAAGGAAATTCCCCTGCGCCAAAGTTAAAAAAAACAGAGCATGTGCAATTATATGTGCATGGCGTATTAGTGTACACAAATGACTATATATATATATATAATTATGAACATATACATATATACATATATATATATACACATATTTTTTATGTACATGTGTGTGCTCATGTGAGTTTTTTTTGTTGTGGACTGGGGGCGTGCTAGTTGTCACTTCACGGGAGCTCATGCTTAATCACCTTTCCTGCAGGTTGCCTTTTTTGGTTTCGTTTAGGAGGACCCCCCACCCTGTAATAGTGACTATAGGGGATAATAGGGATTGTATTCGGGTCCTCTAATATTCTTGTTATACCACTATTACAGGGTGGGGGGTCCTCCTAAGGTTTC
>CAJNIZ010045171.1:5432-16243 GCA_905231905.1 Symbiodinium pilosum | reverse complement strand
TGCAGCCCGGCAAATACTCCTGTGGCCACCACCGCGGCCACCGCCCCACCACCCACCACCAGCGCTACCACCAGCAGCACCATTGCTGCACTCAAGACGAAAACCTTCGTTAACCCTAAACCCCAAACCAATACCATTCGGGTTCTGAAGGACGCCTTTGGGATTGGCAGCCAGGAAACAGGCACGGCACGGGTCGTATCGATTCCGGTCCTGAACGGGGTGGCAGGTCAGCGGTTTTTGAGGTTCCGAATGAGGGTCTTGGGCCGGTCTTCATTGGGGGGTTTTCGTTCACAACAAATTGTATCCAACCGATAGCCCAGCTGACATGAGCCACAGTTGTGACCCGCAGTTAATAAGCCGCTCTCGAACGTTCTCCATCCTTAAAATGTTGCAGGTAGTTTGTCGAATCAAGCACAGGGTTTAGAGTATTGGAGTCGAGGCTGTAGGGTTTGAGGGTTAGGTGTGGATGCTTATGGTTTGGGAGTTCGGTTTTTGAGGTTTTGGCTTGGGGGCTTAGGACCAAAAAGCAAGTTGATTAAACGGACGACGGCAAGTTACAAAGTCAGTATCCCCCCAACACAAGAGCCACAGAGAGAGCAAATTAGCAGAAGCCGTCCTGTATCTTTGATCCGGCTTGGTTGCTTCATGTTGCTGTTGTTTCAAGGACAACCTCAGGGATAATGTAGAAGCCCAGGGTTTAGGGCTTAAGGTTTAGGGCTGAATAGTACCCAATATTGTGCCTGTTTAATCCTCCCAGAAGTATACGGTCATATGCCACCCCCCCAAAATGCCTTAGTCTAGTTGTTCCCCAGCGTTCTCCAAAGGGTGTAGGTGTCATTCTATCGGGGTAATATTGAGATAATGGAAANNTTAGGATTTGGGATTTGTTTGGGTTTCCGGTTGTGGGCACTGACAGCACAGGTTCTGGGGCCTTTCAGTCTAAGTCCGCTTATAAGGGCCCTTGCAAGCGCGATATGTGCTGGCCGTGGATATTACTGTGTGTTGTTGACCAAGATGGACCCGACTGAGTTTAGATCCTAGGTCCTAAATCCCTAAACCCTAAACCCTAAACCGTTTGGGTGGTTTGGCCGCCTTAGTCGGCGAGGGGTGGGTGAATGTTTTAGAAGACCAGCCGCCAACTGGCGAAATGGCAGCATGTCGCACAGCACGATGCACTCAAGGCCACAAACCTTACCCACACGACCTTACTTAGATCTGAAACATAACCCCCCTAAACCCTAATCCCCTAAAGCTCTAGGCCCCAGGCGTATGGCCTCCGGTCCCTCTGGGGGCTGCGTTGGTCCGAAACAGTCTCGGCATTCCCAAGCAATTATGGGGATGGGGTAATGGATACGTATAGTAGTCCCTATATAATCCCGAATACCAATCCCCATAATGCATTCCCCCATTCCCTCCTACGCACCAGGGAGTTGTCAAGGGATTAGTACGGGTATCTGGGGCCTCTACAGTATTGTAATGAAGATCCGGAAGGGGACTCCGCCTTCAGAATCCGCAAAGCAACCAAATTCCCCTTATCCAATATGGGAGTTTCCCAAAATGGGGTACTGTTTTGGGGGTCCCTATAATGAGGATTATATGTATTTTGGTTTCTATATTGGGGGCGGGCCCTTAGTTTGGGAAATACCATAGATGCAATCCCAAAAGGGCCCCAAATTTCAGCATCTACCATACCCTAACCAGGAATCACACATTTTTAGCCTTGTCCTGAGCTTCCAGCATCAATACGGCCCAAACCCCAAACCTTTTACAGGAAAACCCTAAACCCTAAACCCTTAACCGTGTGGCTGTTGTCCCCAAAAGCCGAGGCGCTGGTTTAGGGGCTTCGGTTAGTTTAGGGCTCACTAGGGTTTACCTGTGGCTCCATTTAGCTACAATTTAGTAGTAATTACCCCCTATGTAGTAGGTAGAAACCATAAAACTTCAGGTAAATGGAGCCACAGGCAGGGTTTAGGCTTAATTTAATCCGGAACCAACACGCGCAACCCCGAATCCGAGCGACAGGCCAAAGGAGAAGCAGTGCAGCTTCTGATTGACGCCCGTGCCGACACCGACGCTTGTCTTGGGATTGTACAATTTGAGGGAGTCCTTAGAAAAAGGTACACTTAGGTGGAATTCAAGGGGTCATGGAATGATCCCGGATCTGGCCCAACCTCCCAGCGGCACACCGGTATACCCCCTTGGGCATCCTTCAGAAGAGGCAATTGGATCGTGCATAGTAATTGCTATCGTTTTTTAATGCTGCTGGCTGCCCAAAAAGCCAGCAGTCAGGCACATGGTGAATGTTTTGGTCACCAAGAATTTCAAGTTCTGTGATGCCGCAGATTTCAGAAAACGCCAGCACTCATAGGACTGGTGCATGTTCCCCACCCACTCACTCCACTCACGGGGGTAGGGGCAATTGTTGAACGACTTGACGAAAACTGAACCATATATTGGGGTTATATTGGGTTTATATAGGGATAATGGAAAATAAAATGGAAACTACTATAGTATAATAGGGTATATAGGGGATATATTGGGGTTATATTATGCTGAATTGGTGCAGGCTTCAGCCACTTCCAGATCAATGTTGCGTACTCAGTACTCCAGGAGTCACAGCACGGGTACCTTCTGCAACAAGGAATGATGACAAACAGTGACGCTGTGATTGACGGATAACCACTACTCACACCACAGGGCCATAGGGGGAGAAATGATTGGAACATGTCCAACTTGACAGAGAGAAACCCGTCACACCACGGGGTGGGAAGATCCAACGAATTGACAGCCGTGGCAAGAAGAGGGCCCACCGAACCACAGGGAGCATGGGGAAAGATCTGCAGGACCCTTAGCAAGATGCAGGCTTTGAGTTGTACCAATGTAGACCCCTGATGAATAAACCCCCTCCCCTCAATAGGGATTCTAATAGGGATCCTAATATTACGGCCCTTAAAAGGAGGGGGTTTGTTAATCATGGGTCTATACCATCTTTGAGACATGCGGCCAACCACCTTCCCACAGCGGGGCCGGGAGGGGAGCGGGAAAGATTTGAATACAGGATTTTCATGAGTTGCAAGAAACACCGCCCATCACCGCACCAAAGGGGTTGGAGGCACCGCCCTGGGATCATATATGAGCCATAGTCTAAGCTCCTTAATCGATGATACCGGGTACCACTATAGGGCTTATTCAGGCCCATACTAGGAGTTTAGACTATATCTCATATAGGGTTCAGTTGAGGGTTAAGGGTTTGAGATGTAGAGTGTAGGACTCAATGGGATATCAGGGACACACAAACATCAATCACACGGAGCTTTGGATTGTACTAGGGCAGTTTCTCAACATCGGGGTTTGGGGCTTAGGCCTCAGCTGCCTTAGCTTATCGAGGATTTCGGATCCTTACTCTTCTTCTTCTGTTATTATGGGATACAGGGATAACGGGAGCTTGTCTAGTCAACAGATACAGAGACAACCCGCCTATTTAATGCTGACCTGTGCATTGTTCAGGAGATGTGCAAACGTGGCACCCCTGACGGAGTGACACCATTGTGGCACGCCAGCTTCGACGGATGCGCGGATGCGGTGCCCGGGGAAAGAACTAGTTTAGGGTTTTGGGTTTTGGGTTTACGGTGCAAGGTTGCAGTATGCAAGGCTTCAGGAAGAGGATGTAGGGCAGAGTGCTGCGTCAGCGTTCAGTTAGTTGCAGCACAGGGGATAAGGCAAAGGGGAAGATTTTCGGGGGCACTGGAGTTTGGGGGCTTTGGTCCGGTGACGGGGACCGCGGTATGTGGGGAGTTTGGGCTTCGACAAGACCCTGTACTCCGCAAGTCCTTACAGACTTTTTGAAGTTTCATGCAGGTCCCATGATAGGAGATCCCTATACCCTAAACCCTAAAAATCCGAGCCTTCGGGAAGTCTTAGGGAGTCCTCTATTCCCTACCCCCCCCCGCTTGTACTGGAGCTTTTTTCGGATTCCTGAGCTCCAAGGTTGTGTCAGGATTATATATACCGGGGTTTGGGGTTTTGGGGGTTTAGGGTTTGGGGTACCAGGGTTTAGGGTTTAGGGTACCAGGGTTTAGGGTTTAGGGTTTTAATCGTTTCGGGGGCTTTATGTCGGGGGTACGTGGGGATATAGAGGGTTCAGGGTTTAGGAAATGTTCAGGGTTTAGCAAATTAGGGGTACCCTTTTTGCGGGGTCCCTATACTACAGATTCTGAAAATCTAAAGCCTGGCGGATGACGAGGTAGTTTTGTTTTTCTTTTTTTCGTAAATGGAGAATCAAATGGGAAAAAGGAAAATGCAATGGAAACAGGATTATAGTGGTTTGGAAGAGAGATTAGGGATCCATAGCCCTTTCGCCCTCCGTATGTTGACCCCAAAACCCCTAACCCGAGACAGTGAGGAAAGGAGCAGGGCTCAGGGTTTAGGGCTCAGTGTGTATAATAAACCAATATGTTAAAATGCTTCTTATGCAGACCCCCCAAAATATCCATTCAGATAGGCTTTAATCCCAAATTTTATTGGGTTTTAGGTTTTATGGGGTTTAGGGTGTAGGGCATGGGCACCGTCCTTTACTTTCCCTGCTCCAATCTTGACTTGGATCGCTTGACCTACAGGTGGCTAGTAGGAAAGAAGAGTATATAATCCCTACATGCCCCCTGTACGCTTATTCCCCTACTCCCTATGAGACCTCAACCCTTAATCCTAATCCCTACATAATGTATTCCCTCATTATGTATAAAACCCATTTTACACGTTTTTCGCTTATTCCCTTCTCACCCACAGTATTTTGAATCGACCCTTGATCTGGTTGTGTGCCTAGCTGTGTGTGGATTTCAGGGTACCCAAGACCCTAATCCATGAAACTCGCACGGAAATGGAACATGAAATAGATGCGCGGGACTCATATGGTTTTTTAGGAATGTCAAGAACTTAAGTTGCCATAATACGGAAACCCTATGAATGATTTACTCCATTTCCACATTATGACATTATGGCAACTTAGTCCAAGTTCCTGAACAACAACCCAGGTATCCTAAGCTTCCCTAAGCCCGAAACCCTACACCGTGTGGAAACAAAAGTAATGGGAACTTTCCATCCTCCCAATCTCTTTGGTGACCCAGCGACACGAAAGCAACATCGAAGCTGAGAATCTCAGATCCACAAGGCTTAGCGTAGGTTTGGGGTTTAGGGTTTCGGGCTTAAGGTTAGAACCAAAGTTGTTGCCGTTTCCCTAGACCCTACATTGTGTGGCTACCCGGCTAAGCAGTACCCGAAAAACATGAACCACACAAGTCCAAGGTTACAGCCATGGGCCCCTAGCATTGGCTTTTGACCCAGGGTTCCCAAGAAAACCTTCAAGGGGCCGTCATGGGCCCGCTACTTCCCTTTGAACATATTAATCCTGAGGCTCGAAAAAGCCGCATGTAGGTACAAAACACCCGATGTAGGTTCCACTTGTATATAGTACAAAATATGATTTCTGTAGTAGTAATTTCCCTTATGGTTTGGGTAAGTATTCCCCATATGGGTACTTAGGACCCTTTGGGTTGTAGACTCCCGGGCTCGCTGTAGGCATCATTTGCTGGCATTGAGCAGCTAGGCGAGGTGGAGCCTAAGGACACAAAGTTTAGGGTTTAGGGTTTAGGGTTTAGGGTAATCCCTCAAGACCTTAACCCCCGGGCCCTATATGTAATATGGTTATTTCTCACTCCCTATAAATTCCTGGAGAAGGACGCCCCCAAAATCTCCCTATGTAACTCACATATATATATATATACACATATATTTATACATATTTGCAGGGTTTCTGGGGGAGCCCTATTTTGAGAAAGTAGGATTTACGGGTCTAAGGGTTTAGGCTTTAAGGGTTTTGAGAAAGTCCCTGAAGATCCATGTTGGCGGCCCACATTCCCAAGCTTAGCAGAAGAGCCCAGGTGCGACGGCTACTGGAAGCTCGCGCCAACATGGAGCAACGAGACAAGGACGATGGAACTTCTCAACGACCCAAACACAAGCGCCCCCAGGTTTAGGGTTCAGAGTTTATGGTCTTTTGCGGGTTTAGGGTCTTTTAGAATTTAGGGTTCAGGGTCTTTTGGTATAGGGTCTAGGGACTTTCAGGGTTTAGGTGGACCCCCCACCAACTGATAGTGATTATAAGGGATAATAAGGATTATATTGGGGTCCTCTTATGTTCCTGCTGTACCACTATAACAGGGTGGGGGGGGGGGTCCTCCTAGCCTATAAAGAAAACCTACTGGGTCCTGCAGCCTATGAATGGTGCAAACGGTGCATGTTTCAGGTTATTTGTTTGGTCCCTTGAGGAAAGAAAATGGAAGGGAACATGGATAGGGTTTGGGCTTGGTTTTGACTGTTGACGTCAAACGCCCAGCCAGATCCTTAAATTATTTTTCTCTCCCAGAGCGATGAGGAAGCAATCACACACACAGCACAGCCTGAATGACCTTCGTGCAGTGAAATACAACGGATCCCAGTGTAGAACATACTTCGGGTCCTGCAGTTTTGGTTAGCAGCATCCCTACCCAAAGGGTCTAAGCGTCCGTATTGCATGTTACGTCAACTGGGCTGCTTTGTAAATAGTTCGGGGCATTTACCCATTTGGACCCTTAGGGTCTTGTGGTGTAGGCCTTGCACCAGGACATGATCCTTCCAGGTTTCATCGTGCATAAAACTGTCCATGGAGCCTCTCAAGTGTCAGGTGAAGGGGTCATAAAGGGGGGTTTCCCAAAATTAGGGGTATACCTACTATAATGGAGAATCAAATGGAAAAGAAAATGGAAAATGAAATGGAAACTGGGATTATATAGGGGTTTATAAAGAGTCGTTCTCAGCTGGAGATGTGCAGTGCAATAGTGACGCAGTCTGCATGCAGGGCTCTCATGCCTGGTCTGATGTAGCTTTGTCTTGTTTGTGAGCTTCTTGTATTTCATGAGCACACAAGCATTGCATGGTCCACAGTTGTTGCCAGCTTGAGATTCCAATATGTCAATGTGGAGACATTGCTGATAGCAGCTCATGCACCTTTGGGCGCATCATATCATGCCGTACCATTGAGCAGACATGAGCCACTCCCCAATTTCCAACACCATCAACCCCAAGAACCTGTTGAACTCACCATTAAAGAGCAGAGCCATACGCAATGTAGGTGGCACCTGCCACAGCCCCCAGCACGAAAATAGGTCTAAGGACTTTGGAGGGACCCCTAATAGGGGCCCTTGTAGCTTATGGGGGTTAATATGGGGACATCCTGGGGATATAGGGGTTATATAATGACGATATAAGGATTATATATGGTAATGGGATTAAGGGTCCCTATTAGGGGTCCCTCCTAAAGTCCCTAGAGTAAGCATATCAACGAAAGAAAGGCTACATAAATCGGCCCTCACACTTTAAAGCGGGTATGTGGCATGCCTGGCCCGTCAACCAACCTCTGAACCACCTGCGGCTGTACAGCATTCAAACTCTTTTAGGGTTTATGGTTTCGGGTTTAGGCTCTTTCCCCAAAGGGTCCAAAGTACCTATATGGTACAAAATATGGTTTCTGTAGTAGTAATTTCCCTTATGGTTTGGGTAAGTATTCCCCATATGGGTACTTAGGACCCTTTGGCGGCAGTTCCTCTGAATAAGGCGTAGGATGCTAAAACGGAATCGGTGTTAATCTTCATCCCCATACCTTCCCCTAGAAGCCCAGTTACCTATGTATTGCGTTCCTGTCCTTCCGCCCCTATATAATTTTATACTATCTGTAACCCAAGGACCTACTATATGGGTACTTGGGCTTCTAGGGTTCGTCGTCCCTAGGACTATTCCTCGACGTCCCTGTCGGTGTCGGCTTGCAACGGCCATACGGAGGCCAATGCCCGTCTCCAATGTGAACCTCCCCTAAGGGTCCAAGGACTCAAATAATGGGGTTTTAGGACCCAAACATAATATCAAAGGTATTTGGGCCCTAAATTCCTATTATTTGGGTCCTTGGACCCTTAGGGCTCCTAGCAAGATGTGAGAGAGAGACTACTGGGTTTTATTCAAAACCAACCGAGACTTTCCAGGTCCCAATACTTGGTTTCGAGTTTAGGGTCTAGGGACATAAATATGTTGGTAGCAAAACGGATCATGGAAACTGTGTTCACTCTCGGATTTGGGGTTTCCTGTTCACACGCTAAGTATCAGTATTCGTGATAGTGTAGAATTCAACTGTTAGTGTTACTAGATGTTTCATAACTGCTGGTATTGCTGCTGCCAACCTTCTAATCCTTTCTGCTGTCACTGATTTGTTTCAAGCCCTAGATTTCCGCTGGCAGCACAGTCTTGCGGATACCGTGATGTCCAGCCCTAAACGCGAATCCCCTAAGTAACGCCTTTAAGAAGTTTAGACCCGAAACACTAAACCTTGATCCCCTATATAACCCCCTCCAAGGAGTTTAGACCCTACACCGAGATCCCGAATAAAACCTCTCTCAGGAGTTTAGACTCTGAACCCCATCCCCTATACTGCAGTCATGTATAACACTCTGTGACCCTAAACCCGAATTCCCTGTACAACCCCTTTAAGGAGTTTAGACCCCAAACCCTAAACACCAAACCCGAATTCACCCCTTCAAGGAGTTTAGACTACAGGTGAGATATGGGAGTTTCCCAAAATTAGGGGTACCTTTTAGGGGGTCCCAATAATAAGGACTATAGTATTTGAGGGTCTATATTGGGGTCCCCCCTATTTTGGGAAACTACCATATAGGGTCCTATGAAGGTCGTGCGCCTGCTGCTTGAGGCTCGCGCCGACCATCAGGTGCCTTTCGCTGCAAGCCCCCCTTCACACGGTTTAGGGTTTTGGATTTAGGGTTTAGAGTTTAGGATCTATAGGGTCTAGGGTTTAGGATGTAAGGTTCAGGGGTTTAGGGACCTTAGGGATATCCCTTTCAGCCTTTCAAGGAAACAGGTGCTCCAGGCCCCAACAAACCAAGGACGGCTGAGCCGAAACTTGAATGGTCATTGCCGGTTGATTGAAAAGACTTAAGCGGGGACATTATAGCACATCATTGTGGAGACTACCGTAATTAATAAAAGGCGGGGCTCTTTGTCACTTTGAATCTGGAACTTACAAAGTCCCTGCTTACAGCCTTGCACAGCCAGCACATTATCTCGGATTTGTACATAGTCCCGAGTTCCAATTTTCAGTTTCTTGTGATTCTATGTTTTGCAATTTCCAACTGTAATGAAACCAGACGCTGGAATTTCTTTTAGGCCGTCTTGTTTTGCTTCTCATAGCAGAACTTCATGCACTCCATGGAATTCTTGGAAACCCAGGACATCGCTCATTCCAATCAAGCTTGCTTTGGATTCCTGGCATCAAAACCTTGCAAACGCAATATTTTTTCGCGAAAGTTCTTAAAGTGGATAATCCCTTGTGATGCTGAACGTGTAGTGGTAGCCCCAATCCCGGAAAATAGGACCTTGCGATCCACAGCAGTAATTTACTGGGTTGCTGTTAAGGAACTTAAATTAAGTTACTATATTGGGGGAACCATATGAACTACTATATATACCCATTATGGTAACTTTATTTAAGTTCTTTAACAGCAACCCGGTTTAAGGGCAATAGGGTCCAAACTCCGAGGTTAGAGCTACCAAACGCTGAGTGCAAACCCCGCACCCCACATATCCTTTATGGGTTTAGGGTTTAGGGTTTAGGGTTATTTTCCTGTATTTCCATACACCATTTGGAGGGTCAGGGGGATTTAGTAGTAGCTTAATAACCCCTATAAGTCATATGATAACCCCAGTTACCCCCATTATTAACCTACTTACTAAGTCCTCCTGACCCTCCAAGCAATCCTACATAATGCCTATACAACCCCTTATTCGGGGTATTGGCTCTTCATCCAAAATCCTCTAATTACGTGATTGTTGCTTGCCGATCCTTTATGAGCACCACCGCAATTCATTGAGGTACTTTTACCCTGTACTACTCTTGCATAGCCCTTACAGAATCCCTACATCTTCCTACAAGCCCTCTATAATCCCTTATCCCATAGAGGCCCATGTTGCAAGAAGTCTTGGCCTATCAAAAATAGCATTCCAGGACTTTGGACCTGCAGGAGTTTTCATTGGGGGGGCGCTTGTATTCACGACGAGAAGCAAGAATGTGAGTATGCCCCCCTATACCCTAAACCTAAATCCTAAGCGAGGGGTCTGCCTTGAGAAGCAGGTACGGACAGTTGTCAGAAGTTAGGGTTTACGGGGCTTAAGGTGACTAAATGGCAACGTGGATGTTGATCGTGGTGTTCGTGGAGACACCATATTCCATGATAGGTTCAGGGCTAGCATCTAGGGTTGAGGGTTTAGGCTTATGAGGCTTGACCCTTCAACGAAGTCCACTTTTTTCAGAGCCCTGTTCCCTTTAGAGCGACCTTACTCAGAAGGTTAGAGTCCTCACAAATCCCCCCCAACCTAAACCCTAAACTCCATGGGCATGGTACTTGGAGTGTGGAGGTGCTATAAACCCCAAAACCAACCCCTCACCCCAAACCCTAAGGCTCCAAGGACCCAAATAATAGGGTTTAGGGTTTTTCGGGTTTAGGGTTTTAGAGTTTTGGGTTTAGGGTTTTAGAGTTTCGGGTTTTGGGTTTTACCTAGACCATCGTTTGGGACACAAATCTTTGCTCGAGGGATTTCCGCTCGAATTGAGATTGGAGAAAAACATCATCTAATCAGACAGCGCTCGCAAAATCAAGAAAGTGCTCGCAAAGATTGTGCGGGATGATCATCTTTTTTTTCCGATCTTGAGGCAATCC
>CAJNIZ010045170.1:28442-46133 GCA_905231905.1 Symbiodinium pilosum | reverse complement strand
GATGCTTTTAAACTTACAAATGAGCCGTTCCGCAGGGCACAGTGGTTTTGGCACAGGGCCATTGGGTTCGGCACACGAAACAACAAGGACCCAGTATATGGGGATCTTATTAGAATATACCCACAGCCATATTCTATCGACTTAAGGGAGACTATAAACCCCAAACCCTCTACCCTAAACACACAATAGTTCCAATTTTTTCCATTATCCCACTATAACCCCTATATCTAGATCCCTCATTAGGAACCCAGGGTCTCAGGCTTTTGGGTACTTTTTGTCTTTCCCAAAATTAGGGTCTACTTTTGGGCTTCGGGTGAAGGTTTGGGGTTTAGGGTTATTGGGCCCCCCGATTTCTATTTCGTGACAGGGCTGTCCTTACACAGGGTACCCCCTTTTCATGAATGGAAAGCGCCCTAAACCCTACACCCTAAACCGCTTGCTAAAAAAGGCTTCTCGAGAAGTCCTTTCAGGGAAACACAAGAGTGGCAATGCTAAAATGGCAGAAAGGCCACGCTCTTGTTTTGACATGTGCAAGGTTCAGTCAGGCCAAACAAACTATCAAGCAAACTGGACGAACCATCGCCAACAGTGAGCACGCACAAACACTCGAAAGCATTGTCTAGCATGAGCGCAGAAGCGGAAAATGTAGACCATCTTGCCTGCTCAGCAGGCAACCGCGAATTCCTCGCAGAATACAGTGCAGCAAAGGCACGGCACTGATATGCAAAAAGACGAGTCCTTGGCTGTCACATGTTGCACAGTGAGGAATGCTTACTTTCTATCCACCAAAGAAAGCCTACAGTCCTGGAGAGGCTGGTTAAGCTTACTTCAGCGTATTGCGAGGAAGGACTCTGGCACTGGGGAGCCGCCTTAGACAAATGTACCAAAGCAATTCCAAGCCTCACATGCGCTATAGTCTCAACTCCTAGTATCCCATATTAAGCCCTATAATACTCCCCATCTATATCTCTATATATAGCATACACCCCTTTAAGAAGTTTAGACTATGGCTCACATAAAGAGGTCTCTCAAAAGGGGGGGACCCGTCTATGGAGAGACAGAAATCAGAATAATGGAAAAGAAAATGGAAACTACTATCTAATATAGGGTAATATAGGGTTATATTGGGATAATGGAAAAGAAAATGGAAGCTACTATAATATTAGGGTTATATTGGTTTTTTTTTTCCGGACAACTTTTGTTACATGCAAACCTGAGACACCCCTATCTTTAACACTTCCTATCAAGGCTACTGACATGTAGCTGCGAGTCATCTTAGTCCCCTGCATGATGGTAAGCCGGAGGCCGTTGCGTTTGAGCCTGGCTGGACTTGAAGGGTTCAGTGGTGAAGGGTTTGTCATATTAGGTGGCTGGGGTGTCCTTTGTGGTGGTGGAGTCCTGAAGGGGTGGGGAATGAAAGTTCCCTTGTTCTCAAAATTGTGGGCCCCTTTTAGTTATAGGCTATTTTACGGCACCTGGTTCTTAGGGATAATAAAATCGGACTTTAATTCTGAGAGCTACGCACATATGGAAGGCAGGGGTTGAAATTGCTTCTGGGTATAGGGTTTAGGGTATGTTGGTGGTTCACGTGTACTCACGACGCTCTTCACAAGAAAAATCCACAACAACCCACGTTCGTATTCGCAGAAGAGGTCGCGTCTCAAAATGCAGATTTGAGGCTTTCGGCTTTCAACCAAACATGGGGGCTTCCCAAAATCAGGGGCTAAGGGGGTCCCTACAATAAGGACTCTAGTATTTTGGGGGTCTATATTGGGGTCCCCCTATATTACGGAAACTACCATCTAACCCCTGTATAACCCAGTTTCCATTATCTTTTCCATTTGGTTCTCCGTTCTTGGGCCCTATATACGCCAAACCCTGCACCAAATATACTATCACCCCTACTTGTGGAAACTACCAAACATCTCCTAACAGAGAGGGTTTTCGGGGGTGGTAAGCAAGAAAAAACTCAGCGGCCGTCAAGTTCCTAAAGCCTGGTGACGTCGAGAAACATGTTATGATGTGCGCCTTCTTTCACTATTTCTATATCTACTTTTTGTTCTTGTTAATATCATGGTTCTTGTTTTTCTTTTTTCTACAGAGGCAACAACTATGCCATGACTGTGTACTCTGAACTCTTACTGTCGGACCGTCGGAACTCCAAAACTCCCAGCCAAGCAAACACGCCAGCATCGCCACATCACGATTCGCAAGCAGGGCGCTTCACGCCCCGTCGACTAGCATCACCCGGGTCGTGGCTCGCAAACAAAACCTTCCTCTGCTGCTTTGCCTTCCTCTCCCAAACTTCTATACTGCTGCTGCTACGGCTACTTCTGCTACTACGTTACCACAGTCCGACCAGTACGACGACGACACCACATCTAAATGCATGGGAATGATTTTTTGGGGCGTCCTTCTTTGGAGAGCTGGGTCATTGCTGGGTTGGGATTAAAGGTTCTAATAAAAAAAAAGGTTGGACCTTCGTAGAGGTCGTCATCCCGGGACACAGGGATTACATCTGAATGGGGCCTAGGAATTTTGCAAAATGATGTACCTCATGGAATATAGTCCCCCTTAAGTAGATAGAATATTGCTTTGGGTATATTATAATAAGATCCCCAAAGACCCCCTATTCTATCGACTTAAGGGGGACTATATACGGAAGCGCCACTCCCCGAATGATGGATGGCCGGTCCGGCTACAGGGTTGCAGGCTCACCTGCTGCAACCCAGCCCAGAGCTCTGCACAAGAGATATAAAGGAGCACCTTGGGCAAACGCTGCTTCTTGCTATGGCATCTCGCTCATGTATGTCAGCTTTTTATGAGTCTCTACAAAAACATACAATCAGAAGATATCAGAAGTAGCACCGGTAATTAATCAGCTGGAAGCACTTTCAAAGCCTTGCTCTGACGTTGAGTGGTCATACTGTTCGTGGGCTGAGTACGAAATCCGAATCCTACATCGCAAGCACACAACACGAAACAACGAGCCCTGTAGGTTTGCGATTTGCCTTGAGTAGGCATGACAACATGCAACTATGACAAATAAACTGCACCATTATCTCTGTAGGAGCAAAATCGGAAACGACTCATACAGCCATAAATGCCGAAGCCGCGATACAGTTGACCACCTTACATCAATAAAGAAACAACATTTCCCTCGCCGGGACTACTGATACTCCCTTCCCAATGTAGAACCCATATATCATGAGGGGGGCTTATTGAGTACTAGGGGCATTCAGTGTCTTGGAGGATGTGATTACAAGCACCAAGATGCGACCATGCGGTGCTCCTTCCCGGCTGTGTGCTGTCGGGCGGCAGCAAGGAACAAAGGGGGATTCTCCCAACGCGGTCTTGTCCAATTCATGCAGGGAAAGCCTCTTTGATGAATGCTTAAAGTCTTAAGCCAGCCCGGCCCTACACCTCAGTAGTTTTTTGTGGGTACGTCACGTACGATTATTTTTGTTGTAAGATACGGTAAGCAAGTGCACACCAAGTTAGCAGCACTACCAAGAGCTTCCAAGCATCGGATCCACAAGCCAAGTCTCCAGTCTCTTGCATAAGACTTCAGGGTTTTTAAGGTCTAGGGATTAGGGTTAAAGGGGTAGGGCTTAAGGAGCCGGGTAGTGCTGAAGCTCCCCATCGAGCTCCTACGCATTTCGTGCAGAAGTTCAAAGTTGGCCCTCCAATTTAAGCTGTGGAATTTTCAGGCGGAGAACCTTCCATAAGTCTAAAATCGGGAGACTAAGAAGGAGCATATAAGGGCTATGTAAGACTTTTATGAGGGAAGCTATCCAGCGAATCCCTAGATCAATGTACACCTGCTGGAGCACCCGTCAGGCTATGATACCAAGCTCTCAGTTAGTAACCCCTTAGCTCTAGGCCCTACACTCAACCTTGCGTCAATCCCCGATCCAGTAATGCCCTATTCTTTTCATATTTAGGGCCATCACTGTGGGGGGGGGGGGGGTTGACCTAACGTGAAATACTAAGCCCACAGGCACATACAAGCTTGCATGTCCTCTCTGCTTGGAGTATCTTCTGACCTAGCAAGTCTTCTTATCAGTAGGGGTTGTAAGAAGCGTCATTGGGAATAGTGAGTAGGTCTACTAAGTCAAATAGCCTCCAAGTAAGCCCTGAACTCCCTAAACCCTTGAAACTCTAATGTCCGCTCAGGGAGAAGTTCTAACCTTTGCTCCCTTGCCCCGCGCCAAGTTTTGGCTGCTGAGCGCAGGGGCTCGAGCACAGCTTTCACCCTTGTTTTGGGCGGGGAAGTGTAGAGGGTTTGCAGGGGACGATGCGGCCGGGGCATATAGCAGCATACGGATAGATTGGTCGAGTCCAAAAATAGGGGTACCTTTTTTTTAGTCCCCAGAAGCAGAACAAGCTTGCAGATGCCCATCTGGGCGCATGGTTTTGAAGTTCAGCGTTTCCATTTCTCTAGCCCAATTGCAAATTTCCTAAGATATGAAAACTATACCAGGATTATCGGGACCCAGTGCGTGTAAAGTGTGCCTGCCCAGCTACTTTGGCCGGTTCAGTTAGTTCTGGCTTTCATGGCACAAAGCTCGCAACAGTAGGAGGTTTTTCGGCATGGGGGTAATGCAGATCGGAATTTTTTGACCTCTCGCACAACATGATCGTTTTATTAGGAGCTCCTCCAAACATGTACCACTATTGTAAGCACCGGAAAGGTGGATTTTTGCTACTACGGACGGGTCTCTTTGAGCCCAATAAGCCAGCCGCTATTGTTCAAGGGTGGTTGCATATTGGGGGCAAGCGGGAATCCCGCAATTTTCCCACGAAGACGGGAGATACTTCTACGACAGGAACAGGTGCAGCAGCAATTTTGGCAGTCACGCTTGACTTCTGCTGCTACTGCTACTTCTACTGCGGCAACTACTGCTACTAGTACTGCTGCTACTGCTGCTACTGCTGCTACTACTCCTACTACTACTACTACTACTGCTACTACTACTGCTACCACCAGTACTACTAGTACCCATACAGGGCTACGACCACTACGACTACAACGACAGCCGCCGCCACCAGCACCGTCATTACTACCACAAAATACGACGACGACCAGCGTCACTGCCACGACCTTTCCTGCAGCTGTCACCGGGAAGACTATGACAACAACTCCTTTACCTGACTACTGCAGTAATTGAGTGCTGTCCTTGCCAACACATGTGTCCCTTGTACCACTACTACGTTAAGCATCCAGGTTTGGATGTTCAGGCTGCGCTCAAGTCCCGCGGAAGGCTTTGCTGGGAGGGCCGGGCTGTTGCCTTGTTGCTGGCAGTCAGCCCAAGACCACCTAAGCGAGAACAAAACCCCTGTACCAAATCCTCTGACCAAACCAGTTTTGGAACCCTTTCAGGAACTTAGACGTCAGGTCTTATGTGTCTTTCTGAATCGGCCGTGGCCTTTGACCCCAAACTTTCTGTCAGGCCTACTACAGGAGCCTAAATAATTACCAGTAATATATAGGGTTATATAGTTTTATATAGGGGTTCATTGGGATAATGGAAAAGAAAACGGAAACTACTATATTATAAAATGGTTTAGGGGCCTAAATACATACCAATGGTCCATTTAAGGTACCGTAGACCATAGTTGTATAAGGAATATGGAACAAGAATATTTGTGATTTTTTAGGAGCCAACTTGCTTGCTGGGAAGCTTTCATGTGATGGAAAAGAAAATGGAAATTGCCACTGGGTCAGGGATTGAGGTTCTTGGTTGTGGGGCTCGGCAGGGCTTAGGAGCATTGGGGGCTCCGGCTTGAGATTTCATGGTGTAGTGGTGCTCTTTGAAGTAAACCCTAAACCCTCCCTAAACCCTAAACCCTAAGGGTCGATGGGACATCTCGGCAGAGCACGTGTTGTCGAGCCTGCAGCTAAACATGATGTTACATGTTGTAAGTACCCTTGCGCAGATTTTGCGTAGGGCTCTGGTGTAAGTGGAGTTCTATCTCCAAAGCAAAGTCTTCCTAGGCCTTGAAAGCCTCAAACCGATGCCATGTATCTAAGGTGTCTCTCCCAGAAAGCCATGGGATACCTACGAGCTAGATGAGACCGAAGACCGGCGCAAGCAGGGCGTTTTAGTTCCTTTTCCTTTGTATTACTTACGCTGCCTCGCCGTAGTTTGAATGCTCAGCATCTGGGATAGAAGGGAATGTGGATGCCAGTAGGATTCTCACTTACCAGTACTTCTGCGAGTCTCGCTATCTTGCTGCTGCTTCTTGATGTAGTAGCGTTTACAAGGAAGCCTTTCTCAACACTTGGCGTCCTAAGGCAGCATTCCGACCATCAAGATGATGAGGGGATTGTAGGTATCCCTCTTGAGGACTTGTCCAAAAGGCCTCGTACTGTGGGGAAGCAGCCAAAAAATGGGACCTATGAGGGTTTCCAGATAAGGTGAAGGGCTCTTTTTGGGGGGGTTTCAATAACAGGGACTACAGTAAGCTAGGGTATGAAACCAGAAGCAGGGACGACAGTAAGCTAGGGTATGAAACCAGAAGCTGCCTTGTGCTGTGTATTTGGATACTTATTAAAAATCACTCTCACCCACATATCCTCAGGAACACTTTTCATTCGCCAGAACCTAGATATCAACGAGACAAGCCGCTTGTAGTGCCCGCATCACCTCTTCTTTCTCTGTCTTACGATACCCAAAGCCCCAATCCTGGTGGGTGAGCTTCATGTAGGAGACCTTATGGGAATACATCTTGCATAATACTGTTGATGGACGAAATCTTGCACCACCTAGGGGCCCTAAATTACTGTAATTCCTAGGACTTTAGGGATTTAAGGTGGTGCAAGATTTCCTCCATCAACAGTATGCTAGGCAAATTCGGGCCCTGGGGTTAAGGACAACTTTACTTACTTCTGGTTAGCAAGGAATGAAGGAATGGAGCCTTTCCATCGGGGTTGCTTGTTAATCCCTATATTGTAGTTTCCATTCTTTTTTCCATTCAGGTACTTCCCTGCCAACCAGAGTAAAGTCAGGTAACCTCCATATAAACACCAGTTTGCATTTGGTTTTCACATAAACAAACTCTAATCCCTAAATCCCAAAAACAACACAACCTAACTCTTCCCTTGTCCACGGTATTTACCTCGAACACCCATGCCGCGCGAGGCCGTCGGCCATGAAAACCATCCGACCGGAGATCAAGAACTTTGGGGATAAGGGTTGCTTAGGCTTTACGTATTATATATTTGGTTTGGGATGATTTCGGGATGATAGAGAGTTTAAAGATTGAGGTTTGAGGATTAGGGGCATGTAGGGATATGCGGGTTTCCCAGACTAGGGTACCAATTTTGGGAGGGCTATGTCCGAATATTGGGTTGAGGGGTTTAGGGCTAAGAAATCCTAGGGTTGCGGCTTAGGGTTTAGGGTTTGAGGTTTAGGGTTCAGGGCGGTTGTGGAGGTCCTTACTAAGGATTACACAGAAACTATTTTGCGAAATAACCCTGCGGAGCGTCTCAAAGGGGCCCTATCTAAGATTATGTCGGGATTACCGAGGGCTTATAGCAGTCCAGATGGAGCATTGGTGTATATTTTGGGAAACTTCCATATTAGTGCCTGTCGGAATTTTGCGCTTGGCGATAAGGTTTAGGGTTTTTATGTTCAGGGATGCAACCCCTGAACCCTCAAACGCCTAAACCCTAAACCCTTAATCCCTGAACCCCAAAACCCCTAAACCCTAAACCCGCCAAAAAAGGAGTTGCTCGAATGTGAACTGCAGGGCCTAGCGCTTTGGGATAGGTGACTGAGGCATTGCTAGGTTTAAGGATGAAGGATTCCGGTTACTATTACTATAGCTAGTACCATTATTATTACTATTACCATTATCATTAGTATTAGTATTATTATTATTATTATTGCCATCATTACCATGTTGGGGCTTGGCTTTTTGTGAGGGGTGGGTGTATCAGTACCTCCTGTTCCTTGAGTACGGGAGAGGGGGCCCTTTGCAGCCGTTGCACTGACCCTAAACCCTAAACCCTAAATCTTAACCCTAAACCCTAAACCGTGTATACTAGGGTTGGAGGTCCTTTTCACGCAAGCTACAAAGCATGAGATCTGCTTCAAGGAATCTCCAGTTGGCCATCTCCTACCAGAATACGTGACGCGTGTACGAGCATACCGCCTGCTTCAGGGTCTGCTTCCCTACCGCAATGTTGTCCTACATAGCTTCTAATTGCGTCTCTCAGATTTAAGTTGCTGGCTCTGATGTGAGCTCACCTGACGACTTTCAAAGCTTCAGCACAACACTGGAACTGAATAGCATGATGATTACGAAGACCCCGGCACGCCTGAACTTGCACGTGGCGTGCTGAAGAAAACAAAACGGGGCACAAGAAGAGCCTTTGCTTCAATATTCAATGCAGAACCTCTATCATGAAAGAAACGACGTGCATTCCCCTGGCGGCCCTTCTCTGACATAAGTCCTATTCCGGCCGTTTCCCCTGGATTATTGCGAAGCCGCTCCTACTGCTCCATCATTTGATAACATACATAGACTTTGCTTCGTCAAAGTTGCTCGAAAGAGGCCTTTGGGCGCCGCGGGGTTCCCTGCAACACGCGTACACAGTGACTAGAGACTGCATCCCTTGCACATGTCTAATCCATTCCTGGAACCCTTACGGACTAAACTGAACGTAGTAACAAACTCGCGATCCTGAGAAAACATCAATGTTAATCCCTGGGCGCTCCGAATCCACACGCCAAGAACTGCCCGAAAAACACGCGCCCTGGAGCCACTTTCCTGCTTTGCTTAACATACTAGGTTTCGGGACTAGGAAGAGACTAAAGGGCCCACATGCCAGATCATCCTGGAATCTCAACCTAACAGCAGCGGGAAACGCACTTTGAGGGCTTTTGGCGGAGACTGAAAACTACCCTGAACCTATGTCCCTGAATAACAACGGTAAGGAAGACAACCCCACCATGTCTTCAAGTACAGCCTGAAGTCATAACAGAAAAGAACATGGAAACTACTACATTATAATAAGGTATATACAGGGGTAATATTAGGGTTATATTGGGGTTATATGGGGATTATGGAAAAGAAAATGGAGACTAGTACATTATGGTAGGTACTGTACACCCGGGTACTAATTCATCGGCATGACCTAATCAAGTAGTTCTGCAACTTGGAGTAAGACTGCCTCAAAATGATGGCTACCAATACTGCGGGTCCGTGATGAAGGTCGTCATATCTCTGGGTGTACAGGGGGGCCCCATTTTCAGATTTCACCAGGTAGAGCCGCGCTAAACCATATCTGGCCAATGAAGCTTTCTGTAGGACAGCCTTTGGGTTCAGAAAAGCTTTTCACATTTCTGTTGTCTTGATGATCACAGTGTGGTGTATGATGATAAGGCACGACCACTACTACGAAATCAGTCTTCGTAATTTGCTTAGGCTCGGCTCCTTTGGGCGCATGTTATGGACGCCTCCTACCACTGCTGGTCACAGATGGCAGCGCAAAAATCGCATCCATCTGCAGATAAAGCATCCGGTTGCTTCCTATCGCCACTTTTCGGCGTGCTGCCTCTCGGGGCTGTTTCATGCGAGATGGCTCCCATTCGGGCGACCTTGACTTCTGTACTGGCTGTCGTGGCAGCAACATTCTTGTCGTTAAATCATCTTGTAAGTTTGCATTACAACTAAACTATGCCCCTTCTGGCAGTCTTGCACTAAAATAGCGCCTGTGACAACATGCGTGGAACAAGCATTGGATGTGCTCAATTGGGAGGCACTGGTGTTTTGCGGGGTAGCATCTCGTTCATTGCAGTTGCTTGTAAACTTAATGTTTTGCCACACAGGGGGTCCCCTCTCTCAAAAGACAATCCAGAAAATCACCCCCTTCCTTGAGGGATCGCTTTCCGAGAAGCCCATTATACTTCCTAGGTTTCTATATGGTAGTTTCCTTAAATAGGGGATCCCAAAATAAACCCCCAAATACCATAATCCTTATTATAGGGACCCCCAAAAGGGTACCCCTACTTTTGGGAAACCCCCATATGATCATGGTTTCAGTGGATGCCTCGCAACAACTTTCAGAAACCCTCATCACCGAAGCGGTCGGATCCCTTCAGTGCATCATCATCATCATGATCAAAACATGAGCTATAGTCTAAACGCCTTAAAGGGGGCTTGTATAGGGGACTATACAGGGGACTACTATAGGGGCTATTAAAGGGGATACTCGGATTTTAGACAATGGCTCACATGGCACCTGCGCATGAAACGTCCTGTGATCTGCCAAGCAGTCTGCCTGTTGAGATTGGCACAGCCATGAAAGGGTAGCAAACCCAAACCCTACATGGGTAAGCATCGTAACCCTAAACCCTAGACAACCCCGGACAAACCCCCTCAGAGTTGAGCTCCAGGCTCTGGTCTCACATCCAATGATTCCGGAAGCCAATACCGTATTGTAAACTTTCAACTTAAAGATTCCATTGCTGAACGTTTTAAAAAACCAACCTCAAGCTAAACCCCAGGATGTTCAGAGCCGAAGCTACCCATGTACATAGCTGAGTCTTTGCGACCAACGTGGCACATAGGGTGGGCCAGTGGAGCACGGCTTTCAACGGTAAGAAAGGAAGTCAGTCTGTTGGGCTAGCGATTATGCAAGTGTATCATTCGACTCGCCCGTGGAACGCGAGTTTGGTGGGCGCATACCCTCCATGACTACCACTGTGACTACTCGTGGGACATGAGATGGAGCGGATCGTCTGAAACGCGCAACTTAGAATATCCAGGTGCAAGGAAACGAGGGCATGCACAACCTTCCCTGATGCAACGAACCACAATTGAGGAGGATCGCGGGGCACCGAATGCTGAAGTGACATTGCCTTCTTAAGCGGCACTCGTCTGTAAGGATCTCAGACTGCTGAGCAACAGACACTTGCCAAGAACGCCTGAATACGTTACAACGAGACTGTTATTAATACACGTTTCGATAGCGATTTTACAAAAGTAATTTACACTTCTAGTAATAATAAAAACAGTATTAACAATGCCCCTATTTTAGTAATAGTAATAATAGTAGTATTAACAATACCCCTATTGTATTAACAATACCCCTGGCCCAATCTCTGGTATGTGAGCATCCGACTGCGAACCAGCTGCGCTGCAAAGAGCTTCAGCCGACGCAGTCGACCCGAAGTGACAAAACCCACTCCTGCTTAGTTGGGAAAGGGGGAAATTTAGGGGTATATTGGGGTTATATAGGGATTATGTGGGGTATGTATGGGGGTTATATGGGGATAATGGAAAAGAAAATGGCAATGAATCCTGTGGTAGCCCACAACACGTCCATGTTGCTCGTTCCTCCAGTCCCAACTAATCATGAGTAAGAAAAACTGAATTATTGCCGGCCAGCTTAGTCAGACAGGCTCAGCTTAGCCTGACCAGCTGCCGGCTGAGGCCTATGAAACAAAATGTCCGTCAAGCAAGCTCTGTCCTTGCCACCGCAACCCACTTAAAGCTGCAAATGCGATAGCGTTTGGTTTAATGTTTAATGTCCAGCCCGATGTAGGGCTGTACAATCAGGGCTTTGACAACGATAAGGGGCAGATCAAAGACAAATATTCCGGGGATACAAGGTGAAATATCTTCCTGACGATTCAGGCTTCTACATTACTTGGCCATTCCTTGGCCTAGCAAGGGTGCCTTGAAAAAGCCTTGAGCAAGAAAACCGCCTGAACCAAGAAGGCAAGATCCCTCAAGTCAGCATGCATCCGCTGTTTGCAGAGAAGTGCGGTGGTTGGTTAGAAGCCCACAAAAAACCTCAGGCGTGTAAATTGATAGACTTAATACTCTTAGTTGGGTTTTAGGAGTGCTATACATACCCAAAACCTTCTCCAATCACTGAACAGCACAGTATAGAATGCTGAGGTTGGGTCCCGTGCGCTCTGGAAAGGACTAATTATTGTCGGTTGCTCGAGATGTCTGTGCAAAATGTCATAACAATTCCACTGCACTTGGCTTACCCATTGCACTAGAACAAGGAAACCGGGACCGGGGCTAGAATCATGACCCTGAACTCCTTCTTGAGGGTGCTATCCTACCTCTGACGGATGAGAATGGAGGGAAACAGCGCCTAGTCTACAAGAAGATGCTCGTCACGAAGTGTCCAGAAAGTTGCGCAGAGCGCAGCTTGGGCTGCGCATGCCGGGAGTCTGCTACCATCATCATCCAGACCCCTTACCCAGCGTTTTGCCTCCGGAAAACAGATGACGCTGCCCAGCTGCAAGTCTGCGAAACAATGGTAACAGGGCGCCACCGCATCCCCGGTGGCGGTTTTAAAGGTGCGCGATGCCACCGTCAGGGATCATTAAATAATCCGCTCAGCGAATTCTTTCATGTACACAACCCCCAGGCCACAAAACAGCCAGCCACGTCTACGGCCTGACCCGTGCACGAGCGATCTTGAGCAACATCCAAAACTTTTGTGCATCATCTGCTCCCCTAATAAGAAGCCGCCGCACCAATCCGCCCACTAATCAATGTTCCCCGCTAATACTCAATGGTCTATATTCATGGCACTTTGTCATTGCGGTTGGGGGGCTTATCACTATTATTGTTATCATTATTCTTATTACTGTTATTGTTCTTATTATTGCCATTATTAGGAGGAAGGGACTACTCCGTTGGCCTGCAGCAGGCTTATCGAACCAAGCCCAAGGTAAGCATGTTAACAGAAGCCTCCTGTAAGGGGCACTGTGGACTTGCGGAATGTCTGCAGTATGGGATACTTGCAGATATGGAGGAGGCCGAAACTCTCTCCCTCTCTCTCTGTCTCTTTCTTTCTCACCTTCGGGCGACTCTGTCTCTGCGTCTCTCTATTTCTTTTTGCCCTCTTTGCATCAGATTCTCTTCTTGCCACCGTGCAACGAGTAGTGGCATGGGCTAAGGGTGTGCCTGGCACCGGGCCGAGCAAGTTCCAGACTCAACCTCAACCCATGGACATGCCAATGCTTCTACGATAAGCCTTCAGTAGAACAGAAACCCTTAAACCAAGCCGTGACGTCTTGAGGCCAAATTACATCGAGCTCAGGATCCTCCTGTCTTGTCAAAAAAGGGACCCTATGGACTTGTAGGGAGTACAGCTGGAGTCTGGGGATCTAGAATGGCTAAAGGTACGGTATTCTTCGGAAACTCCCTGATATCCCGAAGCGCTGGCTACTTTTAGGGTCAGGGGGGCTAGTAGGGTACTAATTGGGATCACTAGGGTCACTATACGGATTATAGGAGTTAATAACCGACCCTTCAAGCCGATGCCCAAAACCTTGTGCACTACGCACGACATCCTCAAGCATGAAAGCCCTAAAGCCGAAACCCCAAATCCTGTGAAGAAGCTTGCAGCCCTCACCCGGCAATCTGATGTTCCACACCCTCAAATCAAGCAGCAATCGCTGGAGCATAATGTGGCCGTCTTCTCTGTAAATTCCCTATGTAATTAACCTCAGTTTCCATGTCATGGTCCTTCTTCTTGTCCTTTTGATTCTCCATGATGCATGAACTCTAAACTCTAGATTACGCAGCTACTGCTCTAATGGCTCCTCTGTCTATGGACTAAACCCTAAACCCTAAAACCTAAACTGTAAACCCTAAACCCTTAAACCTAAACACTAAACCTTAAACCCTAAATCCTAAACCCCTGAATCCTAAAGTGTCTGTGGTCTGGGGGTGGGGTGGCGCCCCGAATTTTTCTCCGCTTAGGCCATCAGCTCCGGAGAGGATGCCTGGCCCACGCATCAGCTGGGTCTAGGGTTTAGGGGTTAGGGGCTTTAGCAGGTAGAATATGGTTTGGGGTATATTATAATAAGATCTCTACTTAAGGGGAGCTATAAGGTTTTGGGGGTTTTCGGGTATAGGGTTTAGGGATTTAGGGCTTACCTAGACCCTCCAATGTAGTTCCTTTTGGGGTTTGGTATGGTTCTATGGTTAGGATTGTTATTAGGACTACCAAAAAGGTACTACATTGGAGGGTCTAGGTAGGGTTTAGGGTATACGGAGTTTATAAATCCCTTCAAAAAGGCTTCTAGGGGCTATATGAGGCGTAGGGATTCCAGGAGTTAGGCATCCCTTTAAAGCTTCCCGGTGGGGCATTACCAGGTGAGTACCTGTACATACGGCTTAAATGAAGCGTCAATAGGGGGACACCGCTACAAATCTGATTTTTTCTCAGACTTCCCGAGTTTGAGCCACCGCCCTTTCATAATGACTGCCTCCGCGTCTGTGCTACTAAATACTCCTGATGTATGGCGGTACTTGCGTGAAAACATGTATTGTTGGGCACTGAAAGGTGTACTAGTAGATGGAGGGCATTAAGCCTGAGACGTGAGTGAGGTTGAAGTACTAGTACGAAACAGGTCCCAGGACCCAATACTAAACATTGCCCATGGGAGACGGCCTATGCCTTGGCAGATGTACTTTACAATAGGGGTGAGGACGGTTCAATATCAGTAGGAGGGACTAGGCCTGAGTAGGTTCTGTTACCAAGTGGGCCCTGTGAGATTTACTTTCAGTTCCAGACAGAGAATTTGCGAAGTCGATGCTGATGCTTCCCAGGGCTGCAGAGTGGCAACCATAATGATCGACATGCAAGTAAGACAAAGATCTTGCCCAGAAGCCTCATTCTGGAATTATCTCAAGGAACGTGATTTGTACAAGGCTGATGTATCGACTCTAGCAGGAGGGGGGAGATGAGATTTCAAAATCTCCTATAATAAAGTGCCTCCCGTTTCGACGACACCCTCACATAGGGAGTATAAGACCATTCCCACTTCTCCACTCCCAGGCCTGCAAGGAAGCACGTGTCGACCTGGCGATGCCGATGCGGCTATAAGGTGGGGACTGCTTTTACGGGCAGGAATGAATACCTGGAAAGCCAGATAACCCAATTACAAGCTACTATCCCACTGCACCCTAAACTGGGGAACACTTACCCTAGTGTTCTTGGAGCATCTTATGGGTTGTGCAGTTGTTTGAGAAGGATTGAGGGAACAATGTTAGTGTTCACGCCTCTGCTATGAGAACAGCTTTCAGATTGCGTGCGTTGGGGTCTGGGTTTTCAGGTCCCCGAACCGAAAGGTCACAGCGATGGTGCCAAGCTTTTGAACTTTAGACACGCCACGGATTGAAATTAACGGTGTCCTCTGAAAAGGGGAGGGGGCAAGGGCAACCACTAGCATGCAAGAAAAGAACCTTTTCCACACCCCCCAATCGTAGTAGTTTCCAAATTGTTTTCCATCATTCCAATCTAACCCCTATATAACCCCTATGCAGGCTACCTTGGAACATGTTGGCTTTTTGCCGAAAAAACGAGGATCCATGATGCGCAGCCTAACGCCAAGCATCGCCAGCAAGTAAATCAAACGTCGGGGTTTAGGGGTTTAGGGTCTAGAGTTGTCCAGCCTCCAAGATGTGCAAAGCCGAAGAGGTTCAAAGGATTGCGCCCATTGCACGGTGCCCTGTAAACATGCATACACCAAAACCTGGTGCCCCAGCAACCCCAACATCCAAACCAAAGCAAACCAGCCAAACTCTCAGTTCTGGGTAGTTTCTCTAAATAGGTGTACCCCCAAAAAGACCCCAAAATACTATAGTCCTTATGATTAGAGGGACCCCCAAATTGGTACCCCTGATTTTGGCAAACCTCCAGTTCTTGCTCCTGGACAACTCTGGGACGCCACGCCCCAGGGATTGTGCGGAGGAGATGGGTCCGAATCTGCCAAGCAGCTTCTGCCGGCCGGGGGAGAGAGCCTCATCAAGGGTTTAAGGTTTAGACTTCAGAGGAAACCGGCAAGAGTAATTCACTAAAAAGGCTGATCCCCTCGCGCTAGTATTAAAAATCCACCACCCCGAAACATTAAGTACTCTCAAGAGATTACAGTATTGATCTACCAAAATGGAGTATTGAATGTGAGGGAGAGCTTTTTGTATTAGCCTAGTTGCTGAGTTCCCTGGCCCCAAAAAGGTTAACCTTTGAATTATAGTAGGACTACATATACCCCAAAAGGTTAAAGGTTACCTACCCAGCTACTAAGTTAGAGGGGGGGGGATGAGAGGGGTCAGTAATCAGCGAGGCCTCAGGTCTTGTTGCCTCTAGGCGGATTATAGCCCCTACGCAACCCTGGGATACTGCTTTGTCCTCACCAAGAACCCTAAACCCTAAACCCTAATCTAAGAGAATGATCTCCGCTTCAAGGGGCCAAAGAGGAACCGCAACAAAATTCCACCGCAATCCCTGGAGATTTCCACTAAATTGCTGCAGGGATTGCAAACCCCAAGATGTGAGCTTCCAAGCAAGGTAGCTAATAATGGTTTGATATGCAGATTTTCTCCTAGACCTCCCAAACGGTTCAAGGCAGGCATATAGCGTCCCTTTAAGGGGGGGGCGTAGGCATACGTAAGAGTACACAAGGTAATTACTAAATTGAGGAACCTGGGGGATCTTTACTGGGAGGCTCCCTTTTTGGATCTTTTAATGGGTTTTGTCTCGAAATAGGTGTAGCCTTGTTTTCCCTTCTTGGTACCTTGAACCCTCAAGCCTAAAGGCAAAACCCCAACATCAAATCTGTGGAAGCTTAAAGCCTTTGGATTGAACGCAACAAGCTTTGAAGTGATAACTGTCCTTCCCCTAAATCATACACTCCTAGAGATGATAGGGTTCAGTTTTTTTTGGTTCGGAGTTTATGGTTCAGGGTTCAGAGGGATTGCCTGGGGAGACATACAAGGAAATGGAGTAGACATGGAAATTTCTGTTAGGGTTTAAGGTCCCAGGCTATAATACTCACCAGGCCCCCTGTGATGTATATTCCCGCTTGTACACACGGGTACTTTCTCGGCGGGGCGGGGGTTATTGGAGCGTTTTTTTTGGTAGGAAGGGAACATGGCTTTACTGACTCGGAGTTAGGGTTTCCAAAAATTGGTGCCTGTTGTTGGGCGCTGAGATACCGGGTTATAATTTATTAGCAAAGTTTTGTGAAGCCATGCCCATAGCTTTTTCTCGAGAAGCCTTCCGAAACACCAGGAGAAGCTGGGAGCGACACAGCTCCAGCGATGGAGCTGCGTGAGCTTGTCAAGGAACACACGCCTTAGAATTGACAAGATAGGATGCGGGGTTTAGGGATAAGCCCTAACCCCCGAATGGGCATCTGCTATAGTCATATGATTGTTTTCGGGTCTTAGTATATAGTCCCCCTTAAGTAGATCGAATATGAGGTATATGGGGACCTTATTGTGATATACCCCAAAAACCATAATCCATCTACTTAAGGGGGACTATAGGGGGTGGGGTAACCCAACATGTGCTTATTAAGGATGCTTTAGAGGGATCCTTTGGCTAAGGCCGCTGGTATTCGCCGCTTATACCTGGGGTCCTTCTATACCTTGGGTACTGCCCCCACCCAGTAATAGTCTATATTAGGGGTCCTATTAAGGGCTATATATAACCATAGTATAATTATTCTCCAGCTGTTACTGAGGGGGGAGTAGTACCCAATCTATACCCATTAAAATACCCCGTAAAACCTACTTCCAGGCCCACAGATAGGACCCAGGAAGATCCAAAACCCTAAACCGCGTAAGGCCCACGGTTAGGAGCTTAGAGCTTTGGTAGCGTAAGCTGCTATGTGTGGCTTATCCTCTAAGGGATTTGGAACC
>CAJNIZ010045170.1:4318-17284 GCA_905231905.1 Symbiodinium pilosum | reverse complement strand
TATTCGGGTCCCTTCATTTTGGGAAACTACCATCTCTAGATTCCATTTCAATATCCCTAGCCTTTTCCCAGTCGATTCCTCAAGGCTCCTAGAGCCTTATATATCCCCTATATACTTCTTTAAGGGGTAGGCTGGCAACCCTCTGGCTCTCATCGTTCCTATGTCGCTGACGCACAGGTCTCAACAAGCAGAATGAGGTTGTTAGAGAAGTCGTTTGGTCTTAAGTCTTTAAGGTGTGGGAGCATGTCATGCTAGATGTCCGAAGCTTAAACAAAACCTTCACTGAGTGGCAAACCTCAGATAAGGGTTCCTAAACCTGAAACCCTAAACTTGTCCAGTCGGACCTCCAGCCTGCTAGTGCGATAGCGTTGGACTACAAGTGTCAGCGGAGGTGTGTCTCCAAATTTGACTTAGCCCACATTACCCTAGGGAGAAAAAAGGATCCTTTTTACATAAATATAAGGAATACCATATCCCAAAAAAGTATAAAGGATCCCTAACATTGATCCAGTTGAGGGTCTTCAATCATCATGGGTTTCAGCACTACTCCATTTGCTTGCCCCCCAAGGTCCCCCTTGCAAATTAAGGCTTAGTCAATGTGGAACATGAGTAGGGCAGTATACAGGGGGTAGTAGGAATCCACAAATAAACCCTAAACCCTAAACCCTTAAGAATCATGTTCCCAAAACCCTAAACCCTTAAGAATCATGTTCCCAAAACTCTAAACCCCTAAGAATCATGTTCCCAAAACCCTAAACCCTTAAGAATCATGTTCCCAAAACCCTAAACCCTTAAGAATCATGTTCCCAAACCTTGGGTTTCTGCTTGAGGTGTGGTATTCTACAGTCAGTCTAGGATTGAGGGTAAGGGCTGGAAGGATATCATCCACCACTTTTCAGATTTCTACGTTCCAGTCTCCGTGTGCAGCAGAAAATCCGAAACCGCCTAAACCCTGAACCCTAACTAAATCCTATACTATGGTAGCTTCCATTTTCTTTTCCATTATCCCCAATAGAACGCCAATATATACCCTAATATTACCCTTGACGTGTCGAGAAATCCCACCTTGTGATGGCGTTGCACCTGAAGTTGCCTGATGCGCTCCATGATTTCCTCACCTGGGTAGTTACGGGGCCTGAAGAAGGCACTGGGATAATGGAAAAGGAAGATGGGAACTTCTACAATATAATAGTGTATATATTGGAGTTATATAGGGGTTATATTGGGATAATGGAAAGATGGAAACTACTATTTAGGGTTTGGGATGGTTTAGGGTTCTTGCGGTTTAGGGTTGGGGGGAATGGAAATCATACGTACTACACGAGGACTCCAGGTGTCCAAAGCCCTTAGTCTAAAAGCCAAAGAGTCTTACACTAGTTGTGAAGCTGCGGATGCGGGTTCGCAAGGTTTTCTGGGTGCTGGAAATGTGGAAAGGATTATGTGGACTAATTCGGCCTTAATCCCTGTGTTTGCATCCATCTCATCCTTCTCGAAACGAATGCTCAGCTACTTGAGGGTTGGAGATCCGCGGAGTGTGGAGGGTCTATTGCAGGGTTTAGGCTTGTTGTCGGACTCACGGCTCTTGCTATTGATTGCTCTCAAGGTGTGTCTAGACTATCAAGGTACAAGCAATAACGCCCTGTCCGCAGCTATAAAGCTTTTTGTGCTCGTCAGGTCGAGCTGCTAGAAACTCCACATGCTAAGCTGCTGCGTAACCCAAGCTTTCAATAAACTAAGACGTGGGGACCGCTGACGGCCGAACCAACGCAAAATCCTCCATTCCAGGTTATTCTGGGAACGTGCCATGCCGAAGTAATGTTGAATCCCGATTAGTGCGGGGGTCACGAATCAAGTAACACGTTTTTGAAAGTTGTTTTGGACAGACCCCCTATTCGATTCGGGGGTGTCAATAATTTTTTTTGCCGGAAACAAAATAGGGAAGGCTTTGATCAAATTCATGTGTCATTGATTTTGAAAGGTTCTATGATTGTTAACTAAACTGTAATTGCTTTTGCTAGGTTTTCAAGACCAGGCCGTTCAACGTAAAGGCCGAGGACCCCCCTGCCTTTTCTCTTGAAATCTAGACTGAGCAAGTCCCGATGGATTCGCTCGAAGCCGAAGGATCCATCTTCCTTTATAGGTTTTAATAGGAGCCATAGGATTACCCAATTTGTTTTGAGGCCTTTCTATTGTAGGGGCTCCCCTCTTTGTTTTGGGGCGGGGCACACCAATCAGGCTTCCACATTACTTGTAGAACAAGCAGTGCGTAATTCGGGCAAACTCAAAACCAACCCCTGCGACATCTGCTACAGCGAGCGCAACCCTGCTTCAAAGATCAGAAAAACGAGTAGGACGGACAACTGACTCCAGAAAGACGGATTCCCCGTGAGATAAATCCATACACCCCCTACCCAGCCCAAATCCTAGTCCTCATCCCGTCCTCGCCAGAGTGCACCTTCCCATCCCCTAATACTAAACATTCCCTGCATGATAGATTAATACGAGATTTGGCGGTTATTTATTATTGTGTGGATGGCGGGGACAATTACAGTCCCCCTTAAGCAGGTAGAATATGGTTTTGGGTATATCATAATAAGATCCCAATATACCCTATATCCTATCTACTTAAGGGGAACTATACTAGAAAAGGGATCAGAACATTCCCTTCCCACCAGCCCCTAAAACCTAAACCCTAACCCTAAACCCTAAACCCTAGACCCTAACCCTGAACCCTAAACCCCCCTCCCTCCAACAAGCTTCTGGCGGCGGCGATGCTCGTTGTCGGCTTGTTCGCACTTTTGGACGAAACGTGCCTTGGCAAATTATTTAGGGGTTTGGGGTGTAGGGGTTTAGGGTTTAGTGTTTAAGAATTTAGGGTCCTGGCCCAGAAGATCAGGGCAATAATCAAAATCCCTGTTGTAGTATATCATACTACAGCATACTACATAGGGCGGTTTCATGCATAGGGGGCCTCAATGTAGACCAATATACATACTACCATCCTGTTCTGGGGACTCACAATTTTTGGAACCCGCCGTGTATTTTTATCTTCTAAGACATGCTTCCAAACCACAACAATGGTTCCCTGCAAGTTGGGTATGTGCTTACGGTAGGTTTGGATATCTTGTTAAAGTTATCTTCTTAAGGCTTCGCAGGGTGGTTATCTAGGGAGTGAGTAAGGGAACCAAAGATTAACAATGATCTTATTGGTTCTTAGCAGGGAATAAGGGAGCATATTCTATAGGGATTTTATTCCCTACTAAGAACCAGTCATTTAAACCCTAAACCCCTGACCCCTAAACCCCTAAACCCTAAACCCTAAAACCCTAAAACCCTAAACCCCTAAACCCCTAAACCCTAAACCCTAAACACTGAGTCAGGCCTCCTTCTCCCGGCGCTTCGTTTCCAGCTGCTGGGAGTGAGCTCGTAGACCTTGGGGCTTAGGGCTTCCGCTCCAGAGCATTGGGTTTAAAGGTTTAGGGTTTAGGATTTAGGGTTTAGGTTGTTGGGTTTGGGACTTTCGATGTTTAGGATCTCGGGTGCAGGTTTCAGAGCTAGAGTTTGTGGAGTCTAGGATGCAGGATTCCAGGATTAGTTCGTAGGGCTTTCATGCGTGGCCATAAGTCATGTTACACGGAAGCAGGAGCAGTAGCAATCCCGACACTGGTAAGTAACTAAGGAATATAGGGGTTGGCTTACTTGGAATACGGGTTTGGAGCATGTTATATATAGCTTTACCAGGGTATATGAGCCTTTGATAGTATACAAACGCGCATGGTGTCAGCGCTTAGTTGCTACTCAGGTGGCAGGTAGCCAATTTGGGGAAGAATCCCGTCGTAGCTTATAACCTAGTTTCAGACTACCTCCTCTTCGGGCCCCTCTGCTTAAAGTCAGGCTTGCTAGGGTCCTAGTTTCTGGAACGCTTTTTCAGACTTTGGGCTTCTGAGCCCGAACCCTACGTGCAAACCCTAAAATCTAAACCCTACACCGTACATGCTGTAGGGTCTGTGGATTTCCAGCCCCTGAGCTGAAAAATTGAGGCATCAGAGGGTTCCCCAAATCCTCTGTCTAAGGTTGCAACCGCAGGCCCCCTAATTGGATATGCTTTTATACCTATGTATAACCTTCTCAAATCCCTTTTGTTGTATCTATGTATATCCGTCTAAAATCTTGTAGAGTTGCCTTCCTCATGTACATATGTATAACCTTCTCAAATCTTCCAGAAGCCCTTTTTGTTGTATATATCTCTGTGAAACCTTCAAAACACCTTCTAGAGCCCTTTTTGCCCAGTTAGCGGGCATGGTGAAGCCTCAGACTACGGGCAATCATCTTACATGTCGCAACATGTCCCCAAACAGCCTTGTAAAGCTCCCCAATGCCCAGTCACATACATCATGCCGGGTAATTTAGAATGATTCCTGTTCCCGATTTACGGCCATTTTGCTACTATTCCATCATTTAGGGTGAGGTCGGGTGAGCCCTAAACCCTAAACCTTAAACCCGCTTTAATTTGCCCAGATCCTCCCGTGGATCCCTAACCTCTACACACCAAGCACGGAAACCTCTGGCAGCTGTCTAGCGACCTGACACGGGCAAAGGTCTCAAATTTTGGGCCCCTCGGACCCTAAAGCCTGAACCCTAGACCCTATAGTCTCCCTTAAGTAGATAGAATATGGCTTTGGGGTATATTACAGTAAGATCCTCATATACACCACATTCTATCTACTAAAGGGGACTATAAACCCTAAACCTCCCTATTCCTCCACAATCGTGACCGAAGCAAACAATCCGGCATCTTCCCCTTCGAACATGAACCCCAGGTCCTCTAGAATCCCACACTTGAAGTGTACCTGTACTAAAATGGTCTCCTTTTCAGGAACTTAAGCTAAGTTACCATAATATGGGTATGTAGTACATGATAGGGTTTCCTTATCATAGTAGCTTAATTTGGTAATTTCCCTAAACAAGGGGCCCCAATCTAGACCCCAAAATACTACAGTCCTTCTTCTGGGGTCCCCCAAAAATGTACCCATGATTTTGGGGGAAACCCATTTAAGTTCCTTAACAGCAACTCAGTAAAAACCCCCAAAGCCTAACACTGGAGTCCCCAGCCAAAAGCCCCAAGTCGAAGTCTGAAACTTTGAGTCCTAAACCCTAAACCCTAGACCTTAAACCGTTTGCAAAAAATGACACTGACTGCTGACCTATTCCACAAAAAAGTTTCCCAAACTTTTTGGTATCATCTTGAGGGTCCCAGGAATAAGCACCACATCCATTTGCTTAGGGTTTAAGGGTTTAAAGCAATTAGGGTCTATAGTGGGTCTCCCCCATATATGGAAACTACCAAGACCCTGAACCCCCAAAACCCTAAACCCTAAACCCAAGACAAGCTGCGGGAGCCCATGTGCTCAGATCGCGCTTGGCGGCGCTCGGCGGACGCAGCCCTGCTATAGGCTACTTGGAGGCTGGTGGGTGGCTGTGAGTTGGGTTTAGGGTTTAGGGTGCAGGAGGCCCCCACCCACTAAGTGCGGTATACTAGGAATATATAGATATATATATATATGCATATATATATATATAAACCCTAGTAAAATAAGCAGTACCTCTGGTTGTCACTGTTGGTGGGTGGGGGCCCAACGTAAGCTGCGAGAGTCAGTATAAGCAACGCAGGCATTTGGATTATAAGCAAGAATTCCGACATAATCCTAGCTTCCATTTTAGTTTCCATGTTTTCCACTTGGTTCTCTAAACCCTAAACCCGTCGAACTTTATGTCCCCTATAAGCCCCTTAGAGGGATCATTTTGTTGACAAGTTTTTGGGCCATAAAACCCTAAACCCTAAAACCCTAAAGCCTAAAACCCTAAAGCCCTAAAACCCGAAAACCCTAAATCCTAAAGCCCTAAACCAGACCCTGCCTCTCTTTGGCGAGCTCGGCCTCCACCAAGGAGCGCCGTTGGGCCGTCATCTCCTTCAACATACACAGCTGGAACAAGGTAGGGGCCTATAGTCCCCCCTTAAGTAGATAGAACATGGGGGTTATATAGGGGTTATAGTGGCATAATGGAGAAGAAAATGGAAACTACTATTTAGGGTTTAGGGCTTATAGTCCCCTCTTAAGTAGATAGAATATGGCTTTGAATATAGTATCACATGACCCCTATATACCCCATATTCTATCTACTCAAGGGGGTCCAATTCAGTAGAATACCGCTTTTTGCGCATGTGATGCTACAGATGTAGAATCAAGTCATAAAGGGTATAAGTGTGGTAATTGTGTAGGTGTAGGGTTCGACATCATCGCATGCGGATGTGAAGTCAGAAAAAGCCGTATTTCATTGGGGGTTGGTCTGTCTGCTTTTTTTTTCTTCTTAATCTTTGTTGTTGATGTGCTGCGCCAGGATATCATATCAGATCAACTTTTCTAGTCGTTTTGAAAGGGTATCTACTAAGCATTCCGGCCTCAGCAATAATTATCACTGGGTTGCTGTTAAGGAACTGAAGTTAAGTTACGGGTAAAAGGTAAGTCATAGGGTTTCGTGAGTACGTATAGTAGCTTAAGTTAAGTTCTTTGACAGCAACCCCTAAACCCTATACCCCTAAACCCTATATACCCTTATTGTAAGTAACTTAACTTACGCTGACGAACAGCAACCCAGATGATGTCTGGGGGCTTCTGGTATTCTATTTGTGTCGGAAAGGTTCGCAAGGGAGCTTGGGTATGGACAACTCATGGGAGGTTTTGACTGGGTTGCTGTTAAGGAGCCTGAGCTAAGTTACTGTAAGAAGGAACCCTCATATTTCACTGTATACCCATATGATGGTAATTAAGTTTAGGTTCCTTGACAGCAACCCAGTTGATGGGGTGCCGTTTCGGCTTTTGTAACCTTGCAAAAGCTTCAGACTTGAGTAAGTCGCCTCACCTCGTCCGAACAAGTGGGTTTACTGGCTGGTGGTCAGTAGGGAAAAAGGGCATCGAATCGATATATAGTCTCTCTCTGTAGATAAAAAGTTCCCTAATTCCCTACTACCCTAAACCTATACACAGATATATATTCATATCTCCTTATTCCTTACTAACCCTACACCACAAACCCGAACCCCTATACACACATGTATATTCCCTTACTCCCTACTAGCCCCCAATAAGCTTAGGTTTGAAGCTTCTTGAGTTGTCCATCGCCGAAGCTTTGCGCCGCTGATCGTTCAGACTCCTACGCCCTAAGCGTTGCTGGTAGAGAGCTTACTTTAAGTTACCGTAATGTGGGGTATAACATAAGGTTCAGGGTTTAGGCGGTTCAGGGCATAAGTTAGCATGATATTGGTATATTACGCATATTATAGTACATAATACGATTTCCTTAATATAGTACCTTCTTGAGTTCCTTGACAACAATCGAGTAAACTGCATAATATAGGCACACACCTGGCAGGTGACAGAAGATGCCCCAACCCGTAGCTCGAACCCACTTGGGGATTAGGGCTTAGGGTTTAGTAAGCGGTAGGGGTTAAAGATAGTTCGTGTGTGGAAATTGAATGACAACTCGGCACCTCTCCGCTACCTTGGGTACTGCCCCCACCCAGTAACAGTCTACATTAGGGGTCCTATTAAGGGCTATACATAACCATATTCTACTTATTATCCAACTGTTACTGAGGGGGGCAGTACCCAACCGCTACCCATCGTTGAGACTTCAAAATGTGGACGGAAGGATTACAGACATCAGATTGCAAGGCATCATGTGCTAACTGCCAGCTTGCATTGTACAAGACTACATGTTACCACGCTACTATGTTAACATGTGGCTACAGTAGTGCACTATCTATCACTATAATATCACTGCATTCTTGTCTTCTTGCTTCTCTTCCCATCTCGTTCCTGTCAAGCTTGGACGAATCCAAAATCTACGTTCCCCCAAATGAATGTGGAACACCTCCACAGACTACCTTCCAAGGCAGCCCAAATGATGAGGTTGAATAGGGCTTAGGGTTTAGGGTTTAGGTCTTAAGGTTTAGGGCTTAGGGAGGCCCCTTAAGTTACTAAACCTTCCATTTAGAACGCCTCTCTCAGCCTGAAAACTATCCGGGGATGCTGCTAAGGAAGTTAAGTGGGCATATGATAGATAATGGGGTTTTCTTATCATGGTAACTCAACTTAAGTCCCTTGATAGCAACCCATAAACCCTAAACCCTACTTACCCTTATTCTGGTAACTTCAATCAAGTTCCTTAACAGCAGCCCATCATCAAGACCACCCTCTAAGCCCTAGACCCTAAACCTAAACTGCCCAGGAGTGCTGGTCATCCTGCTGACGGCGTCGCGTGTCAGCTCGGTCGTTATGCACAGCCTCAGGCTAAGGCGGCAAAACCTAATTTGGGACGTTTAGGGTTTCCCAAAACTACGGGTACCTTTAAAGGGGGATATAGGGGTTGTGTAGGGTTTAGGGTCAAGGGGTCAGCATTTAGGGTTTAGGCCTTCCCAAAATCAAGAATGCCTCCACTTTGGGGCTCCCTAGAAGTAGTATTAGAGTTTGCGGGCTCCTGTCATATGTCATAGGGACTATACATACACGCATATATATAATGTTGAGGCTCTTCATTGAGCCTCCCTGACAACTTTCATAAATCCCTAAACCCTACACCCTCATCCCTGAATCTGCAAACCCTGCGCCCTAAGCGCCTAAACCCTAAGCCCTACACCCTGACCTAAACCTCCATCCCCAAACCCTACACCCTATAGTCCCCCTTAAGTAGATACAATATGGCCTTGGGTATATTCTAATAAGATCCCCATCTACCCCATATTCTATCTACTTAGGGGGACTCTAACCCTTAAACCCTGATCCCTTAAACCTAGAACCCTTAAACCCTAAACCCTGACCCTTAAACCCTGAACCCTCCAAACAATAGGGTTTAAGGGCCCAAATATTATGAATATTATAATATTCGGGCCCTAAAGCCCGATTATTTGGGTCCTTGGACCCTTACTTGGAGGGTCAGGGAGACTTAGTAAGTAGGTTAATAACACCTATAACCCATAAAGTAAGCCCATTTATCCCCATTATTAACCTACTTACTAAGTCCCCTCGACCCTAAGCCCTGAACCCTAAACCCTGAACCCTAAACCCTAAACCCTGAACCCTAAACCCTAAACCCTGAACCCTAAACCCTAAACCCTAAACCCCCCTTAGGAGCATCAGACTGACTGGGCTTCCCTGCTGTCGCCTTCGAGATGTTGCCGGCGATACGGGCATCCTAAGAGTTGCGGTTATATAGGGGTTATACAGGGAATATATAGGGGTTATATAGGGATTGCATAGGGATCATATAGGGGTTATATAGGGTGATATAGGGGGTAATGGAAAAGAAAATGGAAACTACTATTTGGTTTAGGGTTTAGGGATAAGGATTGACCCTAAATCCCATTTGAGGGGTCGGGGGGACTTAGTAATAATGGAAAAAATGGAAACTACTATATTATTTAGGGTCTACCTAGACCCCCCAAGTACCCTCTATAGACCCTAAGTATCCCCAAATAGAAGCTACATAGACCCGATTTTAGGGTACTTGGGGGGTCTAGGGCTTAGGGATTTAGGGTTAGAAAACCGGCGGCGCCCTTCCCTGAGCTCAAGGGCACATGCCGAGGCTTCTGAGGAGATTGAAGGGAAACATCCTTGTGGCAATTAGACCCTAAAATTCCCTATTAGGACCCCATCAAGGGTAGATTAAGGTACCCTTAAGGTCTAATAGCCCATAGTGGTATGCCACGGGTTGTAGATCAAAATTGAGGGTACCATTTTGGGGGTCCCTATAATAAGGACTATACTATTTTGGGGTCTATACTGGGGTCCCCTTATTTTGGGAAATTACCATATATGCCACGGGTTGTAGATGAACTTTTTTTTTGCTCTGGACAGCTGAACCGCTGCAAGGACTGCACCAAGTCCACAATCCTTCTTATTTGTCGGGACCTCTCATCTGCAGGCATCAGAACGCCTTCTCTCATCAGTCTATCCAGCTGAAACCATGGGCATTCTGGCTCATATGTTGGGCGGCTACAAACTATATAACCCATTGTAGTAGTTTCCATTTTCTTTTCCATTATCCCAATATTAACCCCAATACAATACCCCTATATAGCCCATTATCATTATAGTAGTGGAATTTATAACAATATCCCTAAACCCTAAATAGTAGTTTCCATTTTCTTTTCCATTACCCCTATATAACCCTATATAACCCCTATATGATCCCTTGGAATTTTCGGCACGGCTTTTATCCCTATCAGTAGTGCCACTCAAGCCCCTGAGGGCTCTGCGCGGTGGCTTGCAATCTCGCGGTTCAGCGCCTCAGGCGTTGCTGCGTCTCAAGGGCTCCCCAGGTGGGTGGTTGTCAAAATTACGGTCCCTTTTTGGGTACCCTAAATATTAGGGGCCGTATTATAATAGGGACCCAAAAGGGACCATAATTTTGATAACCATTCATGTTGCAAAACCGGCCATAGATCAAATTTCGGGGCTTCTGGACCCAGGAAGGAAGAGAGCATCCTCTGACCACACATTCATGGCTTCTGCAAGTTTCTCCGAAGTCAAGGCTTTTCAAGGCTCTTACCCATCTGGCGTCAATAGTGTACCCTCAACCATTTCCTTCGGCTCTACGGCTCCCCTTCACACCGCCGAACTCTTACAATGCAAGGGATCAAAGCAGGGGACTGCAGTTTGAAATCTCAAGACCTCCTGACCTTCCGTAAACTCAAACACTCATGCCTAGACCCAACCCCTGAAAAACTCCTAGCCCCCCTCGCTCGATCTCGCTCCCTCTCTCCTCTTTCCCTCTCTCTCTCTCTCTCCCCTCTCTCTCTCTCTCTCTGTCCCGAAATCTCCGTTTTCTGTCAGCCGCAAATGCCCAGATCTTGGACGGAGGAACTGGAAATCGAGACCCTGAACCAAAAACTTCGCCCTGGAGCAGGGCCTGGAATCCTTCGGGTGACAGGACATTTATAATCCCCCTTCAGTAGATAGAATATGGCTTTGGGAATATTACAATAAGATCCCCATATACCCCATATTCTATCCACTTAAGGTGGACTATAGTTCCCAATGCCTGCGAAGGTATTAGCTACTTGAAGCAGCCTGAGACATGAGTAGTTGCGCTACTGCCCGGCCGCCCTACTATCCATTGATTGTGCGCGGACCATAGCTACGCATCCTTAAATGCCTGGCGGTTAGCTGGAATTAGATTCGTTCCCAAAAGTGGTATGCTCAGGATCTCAGTCTCTCACTAGTTAGGCTGAACTCAGCGCCCTACACCCCATCAACACAAAACCATAAACCTCCAAATGCCCCAAACTGTTAGTATCCTAAACCCCAAACCCCAAACCCTAAATGTTTTCAGCCTCCTGTTCTTTTCCCTTCCCCCTGAATATGCCTACATCTACATAGATATAATATATTTATATCTCTCTCTCTCTCTCTTTCTCTATCTCTCCCTCCCTCCCTCCCTACCTCCCTAAGCCTATGCAACCCAGCTGGTAAGCCCCAGCTCAGCCTCCTCTTCGGCTCGCTGACGCGCAATAGCTTCAGACTTTGCCTGGAGAAGAAGCTCGAGGGCCTAATGTAGGGGGGATTTGATAAGAACAGGGGTTTGGTGTTTATTATACCAAAAAGAGATGATGAGGATTATAGGTAGACAATTTTCGGTCAGAATGCCAGTAAGTACTCGGGCTTCTAGACAAAAGGGCGTTACCTAGTTTTACCCCAGGCTTTCCTTACGATGTCAGAATTACGATGCTTGAAAGATGGTTGTGGGGTAGCTCAGTGATGGGCTTTAGGGTTTGAAAAGTGACCCCCCTACAAGCCCCGAGGCGTCCTGGTCCCGAGAGTCGCCAGCAGAAGAGGTTCTGGGGATACCGGACTCTCACCCGACCCCAAGGGAACCCTGGATAAAACCAGCCAGTCCCATGGAAAGTTTGACTTGCCGGCACCCAGGGTCTTCAAACCGAGAAGCACGTAAATATCACATTCTTTCGAACGACAACGCTGCACAACACTCAAAACACTTATAGTCACTATTATAGTCCCCCTTTAGTACATAGAATATGGCTTTGGGTCAAATATAATAAGATCCCCATATACCCCATGTTCTATCTACTTAAGGGGGGCTATAAGCTCGGTGGGTTCTGAGGCTAACTCTACAGCGTAAACCCCCATCATCCTTCTTTCCCGTCCCTAAGCCCTGAACCTCTGCACCGTGGTTTTCCTCACACGTTCAGCCAATAAGCCCTAAAGCATAAGGGGGTTTGCATAACAAGGAGCCCCAATATAGACCCCAATATACTAGAATCCTTATTACATGGACTCCCAGAAAGCCGCCCGTAGTAATGTTCTGAACCCCAGCTACATCCTATGAACCACTAATATAATCCCATTTTCCATGTTCTTTCCATTTGATTTTCCATTATTGAGATATTCTCCCCAAGCCATATATACTCCCCAAAAGAGCACCTCATTTTCTGAACCCCCCTTAATCCCTAAGCCCTAATACCCCAGCCTCGGAAGCACGTGCTTTTGCTTCTCCCAAGGCTGCCAGCTCCTGTGTCTGCACCCTGGCCACGCGCGGTTCGAGGTTTTAGGGTTTAGGGTTAGAAATTCGACCTAAGGCTTTTGGGTGTGGGATTGAAACTTTGGGGGGCAGGGCTTCAGGTTAAGCTTTTGTGTCAGCAGATATGATTTGGCGCCCGACCCTGCCTAGACTTGAGGGGCGTGAGGCTTATAGGATTAGTCTTCAGTGCCTGGCAAGTTTCTACTCTGAGACTGTGCGGTGGCCCTAAACCCTAAACCCTAAAGCCTAAACCGCAATCTGCATGCAAGCCCTCCTACAGTCCACTCAATGCAAGGGATTGAGGTATCTAGGGACTTTAGGAGGGACCCCTAATAGGGACCCTTAATCCCATTACCCAATATAACCCTT
>CAJNIZ010045169.1:25003-45829 GCA_905231905.1 Symbiodinium pilosum | reverse complement strand
TAAACCCGAAACCCTAATTAAACCCGAAACCCTAATCAAACCCTAAACCCTACCCCTTAATCAAACCCCAGACCCTAAGTAAACCCTGAACCGTAAACCCTAATTCAACCTTAAACCCTAAGCCCTAGCCTGAGAACCCTGCACAAGCCTAAGTCCTAAAATCTGAGCTCTGACCACTATCTGGCTTAGGGTTCAAGGTTTAGGGTTTAGGGTTCGGGGCTTAGGGTTTAGGGTTTAGGGCCAGTTTAGAGTCTATCTGAATCTAGCAAGTAAAGCCGAGGCCAAAAGCTGGTGAAAAACGGCTATCTCTCACAGAGAAGCAAAAGATCATCAAGATCTTGAACATGACGGCTGGCACCCCCAAAATCTGAAAATACCTCCCCCTCCCCCTCCGCTTGGAACATGATACCCAAAACGTAGACCATAAGGCTCCTGTGCAGTTCGTTTCTAGGTTGCATACTACAATCCCCCACCAACGAACCATCGCAAACTCAAATAGGAACTGCATAGGAGCCCCTGGGTAACCGTCAGCTCTTAGCCACAAAGCCCTTAACAGTGCATGGAAGGCCCATTGAGTGGGGTCGCACCCTGGGCGCACGTAGAACGTTGCCTGCTGAAATGCACAGGTCCAAGGATTTCCTAAGACTAAGGTTTAGGTAGGGCTTAGGACTTAGAAGTTAGGATTTAAGGTTTGGGTTTTGGGCTTCCCTGGCGGGTTGAGGATATATTTCTCCGGCTGAAGGTTTCGGGCTTAGGGTCGTCGTTGAGGGTTTAAGATTAACGTAAAGGGTGCAGAGTCCGGTGCTGACATCTGTAAGAATCGGCGGGTCCTAAGGGGCCCCAATCTCTAAACCCTAAACCCTAAACCTCAAGCCCTAAACCCTCAACCCTAAAGCCCAAACCCTACACCCTGGACCTGATGAACAGGTATGCACAGGCAAAGTTCTGCAAGGCTGAGGCAGGGGTTCAGCTGTACGGTGCCTACATGACTTTCAGGGTTTAGGGCTAAGGGTTTAGGACAATTATTGGGCTTTAAGGTTTAGGGTTTAGGGTTAAGGATTTAGGACAATTATCGTTGTCTCCGTGAACCACCTACTTGGAAGTCCAGGGTAATTCTGGCCTACTTAGCAACCGCATGTACCACACAGCTACATATGGGATAGCTGCACTTAGAGGCCTTACTGCTGGGCTATAACTACGGTCACTAAGTAGGTTACAATTACCTAGCACCTGTAAGTAGCCTAGAACCACTCTGAACTCTCAACCCCAAACCCAGAACCCTGTGACCCTGCAGGGCCTATAGGGTTGAGGTGTTTAGGGCTTAGGGTTTAGGGTTTGGGGTTTAGGGTTTAGGGTCCCTGCAAACTGCTGGAAAGCCCTAGTCGTGACCCCTAAACCCTACTTGAAAATATTCTCCTTAGTGAGTCTACCTACCATCCACAAACAACCCATCCTCTGAGCCCCAGAACCCCTGTTACTAAGTAGACTTACCCCTTCAAGAGATCCTCTAAGTCAACTCTAAACCCGGAACGGCAATTTCCATTTCATCTCCCATGTTCACCACTGTTTGGGGGCGGGTAATATCCCTAAACTCTAGAGACCAGCCTCGCGCCCGAACTGCAAACTTCCTTCCTTTTGAAACTCTGGGCTAAACCCCCAACACTTAACACTATGCATTCTGCATCCCGTAGCCTAAATAGACCGTATAATATAGGGTTTAGGGTTTAGGTTATAGTATATGGTTTAGGGTTTAGGGTATCGGGTATAGGGTTTAGGGTTTAGGATTTAGGGTTTAGGGTATAGGGTTTAGGATTTAGGGTTTAGGGTTTAGGGTTGAATGCAACCTCTACACATTGCATACTTTCACCACCCGGTAGCGGTAGGATGATAATCATAATACGGGCTACTCTTGAAATTGTGGGCTGCTTATGGTTGAACATTATAGTACAGTACCTACGATTTAGGGGTTTCAGAATGGCACCCTAATTTTGGGAATCACCCATATGAGTCTGTGTAGCCCTCAATTTTGCCCCGATTAGAGACTGCTACAGGGTGCGTGCAGTACCTAACCCTGAACCCTAGACCCTAAACCTTAAACCCTAAACCCTAAACCCTAAACTTCAAAAGGTGCGGCAATGCGCCTAGCCAGGCCCCTAAAGCTTCGACTGGCGACACGCCAGAGGGCTCGTCACCTCCAAAAACTGACTAAAGGGCAAATAAGGGCACCCTCAGTTAGTTTCTAGAAGTTGTATTACCCTAAACCCAATACCCTAAACCCTAAACCCTAAACCCTGAACCCTAAACCCCAAAACACTTTATAGAAATTGTAGACGGCTCATGTCCTGGGATTGCTCTGGTCGGGAATGCTTCTTCTCATGTCTTACACGAAGGAGGCTTCCCGACCAAGAATACCTGTTAGGGGTTTAGGGTTTAGGGTTTTGGGATCTAGGGTTTAGGGTTTAGGGTTTGGGGTTTTGGGATTTAGGATTTAGGGTTTCGGGTTTCGGGTTTAGGAGGCCAAAGCAGAAGGACAAGGGATTCCCGGCGAAGATACTTTCACGATAGGAGGGATTCTCGAACAAAATCGGTTGCTCTTTGTTGCTTTTGGTTCAGAAGGAAAAAGGAAACGGGAAGGGATTCCAGACAAAAATGGGCCCTGGGGGGGTTTAGGGTTCAGGGTTTAGAGTTTAGGGAGCTCCCTGGGTTTGGGGCACATACATATCTGCAAGATTGGGCGCTTTTACTGAGCGTTCATTTCTGAGCGACTGGGCCCAAACCCTGAACCCTAAACCCTAAACCCTGAACCCTAAACCCTAAACCCTGAACCCTAAACCCTAAACCCTAAACCCTGAACCCTATACCCTAAATCCCTGCTGCCTGAACGCGTCCAGGCCTGTCTCGAAGCTACAAGTCCAACTTTTGCTTACACAGATACTTTCCAGAACAAGAGAGCCCTAAACCCTAAACCTTAAACCCTAGGGTTTAGGGTTTAGAGTTTAGGGTTTAGGGCTTTCCATTGGGTAGGGTTTAGAGTTTAGGGTTTAGGGCTTTCCATTGGGTACGGAAAAATGCTTCATGCTACTAGGTGCCTTATATCTTGGGAACTTTATGGTATTACGATACGCTAATGTCATATGCAGGCTTTTTGGTATCGCTAGTTTCTGTCATGTGATCCAAGAGGAAGAGGACCCCCCCAAAAGGATCCCGCACATGGCAAGTACCCAATACGCATGCATCCCTCATAGTGTAGTCTCCTTTGAACAAAAGCCATGACAAAGCTATAAAAGATTCAAATGGACGGTTCCAGGGAATTTGCTTAATGAGAATCGGGCTTCCGGGTACTTTGTACTACACTTATTTAACTCATTTGATATACTTTAATTCATTTGATATAAGTTAACCTAAAATCTTCAACCCCTGAGCCCTGAAGCCCCTAAAAGCCCTCAGCCAGAAAGGCTGACTTTCCAATCCTAAGACCCCAAACCCCTACACTCCCGGAAACTAACATGGAAACCCAAAAAGGGCCCTGTAAAGACTACAGTCCTTTAAAAAGGGGGCTATATGGGTTTCCATGTTAGTTTGGGGGAGTGTAATCTTTACACCCTGAACGGCTTATATCGGCCCAGGTAGATCCCCCAGCCCCTCCCCCCTCCTCCCACCCACCGCCTGGAAGCGCTGAAGCTGCTGCTGCCGCGCGGACGGAGGCCACTGTCTCCTGTCTCGGATGTCCGTGTAGACTGGCCATTTCATGAAACTTCAGAACTTGGATTGAGGCCAATTTTTAAAAAAAAACGGAGGTCAGGTGAGGTCGTAAAAAGTTGCCCGGATTGCAAATGTAATCTACTTGCTTTAGGGATGCGGGTTCCGAGTAATTACAACCTGCGAGCTAACTTTGCCTGTCACTCCATTGTATCTTGGCTCGCTGTGCTAGCAACAGTGACTGAGTAGAGCATAATTGGCCTGAAACACCACCGCCGCCGCCGCCACCACCTTCTGCCTGTGCCGCTGTAGCAGCAGCATACAGCAGCAGGCTGTGCCAGCAGCACTCATCATCATCGTCGTCGTCGTCGACGAAGTCGTCGTCGTCGTGATGATCATCCTTCCAGTATTCAGCAGCGGCATCATCCTTGTGACCCATGTCCTGTTTATCACCGCCACCATCAGGGGCAGCTATCTAGCGGAATGCACTAGGAATGGAAGCCCAAGAACCTTCGACAAATCAGGAAGCGTCCTACTTAAGGGAAGCATTGACTGTAATTAGTACTAGTGCTGCTGCTGCTACTGCTGCTCCTACAACGACTGCTGCTGCTGCTGCTGCTACTGCTACTGCTGCTGCTACTGCTACTGCTGCTACTGCTACTCCTACTCCTACTCTTCTTACTACTACTACTACTACTACTACTACTATCATCGGCTCTGACCCGGATTACCCTCGTTGGCATGATTACGAGTACTTACACGACCGGCATGAGACACGGCCTAACATGGCCATAGATGAGGTGCACGTCCTCACGAACCCGCACGGCAATGGCGTAGAACTCGCGATCTGCAACAGGGCCAAGCATTAAACGAAAGGATGTGGGCGATTAGGGCAATGCCTGTAGAACTTGATGTATAGAAAGGATAGAACAGAATTGAAGGAGTCCCAAAGAGTGTGCTATCTTACATGTCGTTTTTTCGTTCCTTCACGAATATTTACACAAACACATACATGCAGCAATGCCCCGAGACGCCTTGACCCTACAGACTCCAAACCCAAAACCACCCTACCTAAACCCCAAAAGTATGTAAAATAATAGCCCTAAACCCCCAATACTAGCCATGAAGGCCATTGTTTTACATACTTTTGGGGTCCAGGTATACCCTAAACCCCACACGGCCTTCAACCCTGAACAGCACTCAGCCCCGAGAAACCTAAACCCTGAACCCTGAGATGCCAAACCTTAAACCCTACACCTTGAAAAGGGTTTAGGATCTAGGGTTTAGGGTTCCCTAAACCCTAAACCCTCAACCCTGGCTGAGATTCCAAGGGTCCCTCCGAAGGACTCTACCATCTTGAGCGCAATCAACACCCACATGTCTAGCTCTAACCTCTGAGACCCTCACTGAAAAGATTTAGGTTAAGGTGTTTGGGGTGAGGGTTTTAGGGTTGATCGGTTCGGGTTTAACATATAGGCGTTGGGGTTTAGGGTCTAGGGCTCTAGACAAAAAGGAGATGAAAGCTGAAATGAAGACTGCATTTTTCAGGGTTATACAAAGAGATTATGTTATGTAGGGCCCTAGACTAGAGGCTACCATACCATAATTATACAAGGAATCTAGGACAGGAAATATGTTTGTAATTACCCAGGCTTCTACAGTGCCCGTAAACTCTGAAACCATCTCATCTACCTGCATCATCATGCACTACCCGTACTACCATGACTATTGTTACCGTGCCTGCTATTATCCCTAGAAACGGTGTACAATGCCTGTACAGCCGGCTCATGCCTTATGACCTCACAAGTGCTGAAAAACCTCCAGAAGGCCTATTTGGAGGGTCATGGGGACTTTGTAAGTAGGCTAATAACCCCCATGAGCCACATAATAACCCCGGCTATCCCCATTATTACCCTACTTACTAAGTCCCCAAGACCCTCCAACCCTAAACCCTAAACCCTAAATAACATAGTAGTTTCCATGTTCTTTTCCATTATTATTAACCCCATGCCAAATCGAATCCGCACACAGCATCTATGCAACGGACAAAAATCATTCTTGGCTTCGTGCAACGCCAATCACATATTCGGCCCAGCCTGCCAAGTGTCCGACCCCAGAAGCGATACCCGCTCCAGAAAATGGGAACAAGGGCTTCTCTCGCCCTCAGGAGAGGCCAATCCCGTAGAAGGTAAGGCGGTTGCCCAGTTGGCTGCCAGTCAACCCCAAGCCCTAAACCCCCAAACCCTGAAACTTAAACCTCTAAACCCTAAACCCCTAAACCCTCAACCCCAAACCCCAATTCTTAACCCCCTAAACCCTACCAATACAGGGTCTCAGCCCGCAAGGCGACCGACGTAGCAGTGGCCTCTGAGAGTGATCCTTTGGAATGTTTCGTTATGGGGGCTTCCCAAAATTAGGGGTACCCTTTAAAGGGGGTTATAGGGGTTCTATATAGGGATATATAGGGCTTATACGGGGTTTAGGGTTTGGGGGTTCCCAAAATTAGGGGTACCTTTTTAGGGGGTCCCCATACTAAGGACAATAATATATTGGGGTCTAGAACCATTTTGGGAAACCCCTATGAAGGGTCTGTATTGCAATCCCCCTATTCAGGGAAACTACCATATCATCCTGGAGCGCGCCAGCAGCTCTGTTGTACTTCACCAGGAGCTCTGAATTGGTGATCTTCAAGATGGCTGGATGGAGGACTGCATCAACTGGAAAAGAAAACGGAAAATGAATTGGAAACGACGATTTAGGGTTTAGGATTTAGGGCTATACTTGGAGGATGTCTTGACTTAGTGAGAAAAAACACCCCAGAAGCAGTACCCTGGGGCTCTAATGCTGATACGAACCTTCCAGTCAGACCCCCTAAACCCTAAACCCTACACCCCTATATAGTATGCTAGAATGACTCAACTTGGAAGGTATAGGACGCTAAGGGTCATGCTGCATTCTGAGGTAGGGATGTTTAAAGGCCCTAGACACAAACCCTAACCGCTCAAGCCCTGTAGCCTAAGCCCCCTTGGGTTTTCACAAGCTTTCTACGATACTGCAGAACAAATCTTGCACCACCTCGTGCACCCTATACCCCGAGAATTCCAGGTTCCTAAGCGGTGCATCATTTCCTCCAGCCACACCGTACCATGTCTTCCCGAGTGCCGCCTTCAGGGGCTAGGTCATCCTCGACCTGGTCGCAAGATCTAGGGAATTTAGGGTTTAGGGTTTAAGGTTTAGGGTTTAAGGTTTAGGGTTCAGGGTTTAGGGAGTTGAGGATTAAGGACTCTGGGGGTTGAAAAGTTAAGGGAATTCAAAATTCACGCTTGGGGGCTTTGGCATTCAGGATTGAGGAAGTTTAGGATTTACGGCTCACACGTGTTGAGTTTGAGGATTTGAGGCCAGCCCTTCTCGTTGTCCCAAGAGCAGTGGGACTTGTTTTTGGTGCTGTTTTGGGCTCACCTTCAAGCTTTGGGGTTGGGTTTAAGGTTCAGGGCTAGTGATTTAAGGGTTGCACTGGCCACTGCCAAGTGAAACCCAATAGCCCCCAATGGTCTTTAAACCCTAACGGTTAAGGGTTTAGCGGGAACCTCTTACCCTAAACCCTATAAACAACAGCCCCTAGTAGGAGGATTGGGTTTCGTCTGGGCCCTTATCAACCCGGTGATTAAGAAATCCTGCGTGAAGACCATGTCAAAGCTTCCACAGGGATGCTTTAAAGCGGTTGAACGGTCTAAGGTTTAGGTTTCCATTGTTCTTCCACGTTGTTTTCTGATGATTCTCCATTATTGAAATAATATCCCTGCACCCTATAGGGCCTTTTCCAAATAGAGGAAGTCTCACATAGGCCCTTGAATGCTATAGTTCGTATGCTTGGGACCAAACCGGTACCCCTGAATTTGGGAAACCCCTATATAATCTCCCCTAAAGAACCTTGTGGCGACTTCAAAAAGGGTCGGAGTTTGAGGCTTAGGGTCGTGGCTACACGGGAATAAACTAGGGTTTAGGGCTTAGGGTTTAGGGCAGAGGGCAGACCCCGTCGAATAACAGTAGTAGAAGTAATACTAATCGTGATAATAATCATAATAACAGTACATGGTAATGTAACCGTAAATCGTAGTCATTATCGTGGTAATACTAATCAAGCCGACTAAAAAACGATGAGAGAGAGAGAGAGAGAGAGAGAGATATATATATATATATAATATACATATTTATTTATATATATATGATTATATATATGTATCAGCCACAATGGTAATGATACTTGCAATAACACGGACCTTGCCATCTGCATTCCAACCCTGACCCTAAACCCTTTTGACCTTGTCATCCGCAATCAGAGGCATCCACAGCAGGTTGTCAAAAATCATGGCCCCAGTTTAAGGCTGTCCACATTTTTTAGGATTTACTTTAGGATTTAGGGTGTTCCTCAATTTTCCAAACAGAAAAAGACCTTAACTTGGACAATCTCCCACCTGCATTGTCTGCTCCAACTACTTGTTCAATCGAAGAAGATTGTGAATGCACCATGCTGTAGTTTGATCTTTCCATTGCAGAATATATATCCTCCCCAAACCCAATTCTAGCCATATTTTTATCAGTTCCACATTAACACTCCCTATGCTTTGATCACACATGTCTGGGCCGTATGCAGGACATTGCATTGAGATGGATCGCCTCAGGGAACCCTGCAAAAAGGCATCTTGCATCGAGCCTTCTGTTTCCCATCATTGGTTTAGGGCCTACCTTAGACCCCAAAGACCTTCAGTTTTAGGATTTCATACAAAGAATCATACCATGGGGTCATAAAACTGAAGGTCTTCTGGGTTCTAAGGTAGGGTTTAAGGGTCTAAGGCTTAGGGGTCCGCAGTCTGCTTGTAATGCTTCCTGGAAACGAGCCTCCTAAATCTGGGTTGTTCCCAGGGAGGTTAGCACCTCTAGCTGGGGCTGCTCTGCGTTCTAAGCGGTTGCCACCATCGCCGCTTCCGCTGCACAATTTCCTCAAGCCTACCTCAAACGTGCTTTTAGAAGGGAGGGGGGAGTTTAAAGGGGCATATGAAACAACATAGGGCTTATGTAAGGTCCCCTACTTCTACTGTAAGGCTGTGGGAACCAAGCAAGCAAAGCGCAACTATAGGATATTACCTGCTTGTAATGTGAAACCGCCCAGTCAAAGCTGTGACTATGCCCCGGAAACCCACAACTCATTAGAGCTACAAATCTTACTGGTTTTTAGCAAGGAATTAGAGACGATGATCGTTATATATATATATGTATGTATATATATATATAGATAGATCATCCCTATATAATATATTCCCTAATTCCCTACTGAGAACCAATAACAAATCGTAAGAAGCGAGCTTGGAGTTAAGATATGATTGCCAGAATACAACTTGCGATAGGCAGGCTTGAAACCCTCCAACAAGTGGACCTGCCTTTCCGTAAACCTGAAACCCCAAACCCTTTCTGAACTAGGGGTTTAGGGTTTAGGATTTAGGGTTTAGGGGTTTAGGGTCTAAGATTGAAGACCTCGAAACCTTGCCCCATTCACCCTAGGAGGAAAAAAAAACTCTTGGCAGCATTCGATTACAAAGAACTTGGAGAATCTCTTGACTTAGTAAGTCTGCCTAATAACGGCGGGTATGGGGCTTATAATAGGGGTTATTGAGGATAGTAGGTAGGCTTACTAAGTCACAAGACAAGCAAAGGAGAATTCTAAAAAGGGGCCGATCGTTACTTTGAGAGGCTACCACTAGACCCTCAATCCTGCACCCTAAACCCTCAAGCCAAGCCCGAAACCCAAAAGCCTAAACCTTTAACCTTAAACCCTCAACCCTAAACCCTGAACTCTCAAAGCCTAAACCCTAAACCCTAAATAGATATGCCGTTGTGACTCCAAAGGCCTGGGCTTTTCTCTCCTTTAAGGCGCGACCGTCCAGTCGGTGGCCCGGAGTCTGAGCACACTACGGGCTAGGTAGGCATGTTACGTGAGGGTTCACGGTTTAGGGTTTGGGGTTTGGTGTTTTGGGTTTAGGGTTTTGGGGGTTGGGGTTTGGTGTTTTGGGTTTACGGGTTTGGGGGTTGGGGTTTGGGGTGTAGGATTTGATTATATGAGCTATAGTCTAAACTCCTAGTATCCCCCTTAATAAGCTCTAAATAGTCCCCTATGTAGTCCTCTACAGAAGCCTCCACCCTAAACCCTAAACCCTAAACCCTATAAGGGACCATGGGATGCTTTCAGGTTATGACTCCGAGGGGTTTGGGCTTCAAGGCTTGGAGCATACTTGGCAGGTCTTGGGGACTTAGTAAGGATTTAGGGCTTAGGGTTTAAGGCTTCGGGCTTAGGGCTTAGGGTCAGGAGGACTTAGGAAGTAGGTTTATAATGGGCATATCTCTAAACCCTAAACCCAAAGGGCTTGCAGTGTTCGGAGTTTGGAGAGTTTTTGGGGTTTCAGATGGCAAGGTATGGGCTTGCGCCAACATTCTTTGAGGAGTTCATGGTTGGGGATTTAAGGCCTAGGGCTTAGGGTTTATGGCTTCGGCTTTCGGATTTGGGATTTTGGGTTTGGGGCTTAGGGTTCAGTGCTCAAAGTTGAGGGTTTGCTGAGGGTTCAGGGCTTTAAGGTTTGGGGCTTAGGAGTCAGGGTTTAGGGCTTCGGGCTTAGGGTCCACATGGTTTGGAATGAAGAGTTTGAGGTCATCACACTGCTAACATCTCACGCATGTAGAAGGTTGTCAAAACTATGGTCTCTTCTGGGGTCCCCACTTTTACTATAGACCGGCTCATCACATTCAGGGCCCAACAAGGAAGCATCTTTTTGACAACCTTCCATGCGGAAAGAATTGAAACCTTTTTCGGGACCATACACACCACACAAAACCCATGTAGGGCATGGGTCCCTTCCAACAAAATCAGGGTCCTTTCTTACGGAGCTACCCTAAAACCTAAAACCCAAACCCTACACCCTAAAACCTAAGCACCGAACCCTAAACCCTAAAAATAAGAGGTAGGATAATCAGGCGTTTACAGGAGAGACCTCTACTGGTCTAGGTTCAGGGTACCATGGCCTGTCAGATGGAAACCTTCAGAAATTCCTTGACAAAGGCCGTGCATCTTTTGTAAACTCTCTTCCCCAATAACCAGGGCCAAAAAACATCAAACTTTAATATCAAGACCGAATAAGCCTAAACCCTAAACCCTAAACCCTAAACCCTAAACCCTAAGGCCTAAAAGTTTAAAAGTTATTCCATTGGCTAAATGAGGCAAGGTAGACCCTCGCTGTAAGCTCTTGACTTGGAGGAGCAGTTCTATGGATGGATTTTAGGGTTTAGGTTCAGGGTTGGGGGGTGTAGGATTAAGGGTTTTGGGTTTAGGGACTCTTTCATGGATTTGGGGTTTAGGGCCTACTGCAGAGCAAGAGTAGGCGATTTGGTCTGTCAGGTCCTGCATCAACGAATCTCTCAAAAAGCATCCCCATGATGGCCGTTGTGTGATGGTTTACGGATTCAGGTAATATACAATATTCGCTACAAACCACTATAACCCTACTGTATCCCTTCATGAGTAGGTTCCCGAACTCACTAGCAACCCCAGGGTCCCAAAATGCAGGCTCTGGACAACACCAAACATCGCAGCTGAGCGGCAGCCTGACAAGAAGGGAATTCAAAAAGCATGTGTAGGGTTTAGGTCTCAGAAACCCCGATTCAAGGAGTTCCGAGCATCAGGGACAGAAAGCGCCTGCCCAACAACCTGAAAAACCAAAATCTTTGACCCGGAAGAGAAGCCCCAGTGTCTTGAAGACTCTCCTGCCCCTAAACCTTAAGCCCAGAAGGCAAGATGCTCCTAAATTGCCGACTAGCTCTCATCCAAACCAATATGGAATCCCCGCACGTGTTGAGAGGACAGTAGTCTTTGTACACACCTTTTCAGGGGTTCCATGTCAAGCTGCCACCGCCCGAAGCCCAAAACCCCTAGCAGCGAGGGCATACACAAGGGAAATCAGATGTTTGCGTATATGTAACTATACTATATACCATGGCACTTGACACCCCTGCTGAAAGTTAACTTTTAGGTACCTGTAGCAGGAATTTAGCGAAACCCCAAAGCCAAAGAGTCAAAGGTCTAAGGTCCTAGCTAAGTGTCAAACAAAGAGGTACAACGACATGTTTGCCGTGGTTTTCCAGGCGCCTGTGTTGAGCTGCAAGCTCTTCCGATTCTCGACCACTCCAGCCCAAACCCCATGCAAACCTACAACCTGAAACAGAACCCTAAACCTTAAACCCTAAACCGCGCCCCCCAAACCCAAAGCCTTCAAACCCCCAACCCTAAACCCTAAACCCTAAACCCTAAACCCTAACCAAAACACCTTCTTCAGCTGAGATCTGGGCTGTGTGTTTGGCCGTCTGGGAACTGCCAGCCGTTGGACCTACTGTTTCTGGGTTGCTGTAAAGGAACTGAAATCAAGTTAGCATAATGGGAAAATTCTCTTCATTAATATATATATATATGTATATATACCCACTATGGTAGCTGTTAAGGAATCTAAATTAAGTTAGCATAATGGGAAAACACCCTCTGAATTAGTATGTGTGTATATATATATATACCCACTATGGTAACTTAACTTAAGTTCCGTGACAGTAACCCAGCCTGTTTGGGCTATAGGGTCCGGGGCAGCTATCATAGCTGTCGCCTTCCTGCCACGGACCGCTAAACCCGAAATTTAAAAGCTCAAATTCGGCCAACGCTCTCTGCGGCTTGCGGCTTCGGGAGTTTTAGCATTTAGGGTTTAGGGTGTTTGGGAAGCTGAAGTTCAGCTTTAGTTGTGATATGTGCGTCCAACCACGAGCGCCATCAACACCACGCCCTCAACGCCTCTTAACCGTACAACCCGAAAACAGAAACACCCCAAATCCCCCAACCCAAATCCACATAACAAAATATTTCTTGTTAAAGTGTCCACACTTTGACACACAACATATACACCCACCAACATTCCAAAGGAGCTTTATATACACTCAGCAAAACTATACCTACAAACCATAATCTAGGACTCCCAGTACCCCCAAACCCCAAACCCTAAACCCTCAACCCTAAACCTTAAACCCCTAGGACTAAGCAGGTCCCCCTTTTTGAATGTAGCTTCTTGTGAAAACGACCTTTCAGGACCCGCCCCAAACCCAAGAACGGCCTACTCAACATCCCTACACCCAAAACCCTGGACTTTGGGTACTGCCCCCACCCAGTAACAGTCTCTATTACGGGTCCTATTAAGGGATTTATATAACCATATTAAAATTATTATCCAACTGTTACTGAGGGGGGGCAGTACCCAACCTACACTCCGCATGAACTCGGTGCCCGGCTTCGGTCCGCACAGCAGCCAGCCACTCCGCGTGCAGCGAGACTGAACAAACACTTCATGGGATTCAGGGTTAAGGGTTAGGGTTTAGGGTTAGCCCTACACCGAGTTTCAGAGTTTAGGGATTCAGGGTTTGGAGCTTTAGTGTCCAGAGTTTTAAGTTTCAAGTTTTGCAGAGAACCCTGCACCCGAAACTTGTCTCGGGGAGGGTAAACATTTAATGAGGAGTCTGGGTTTAGGGAGTTGTCATTTAAGGTGTAGGCAACGAAGGCTGAGCGGGTCAAGCCTAAGCTTTCGAGGTGCTAGCGGACGAGGGCATATCATTGGCTTCTGGGAGGTTCATGAAGGTTTGTGATTGCAACGAGGTTCACCAAAGGTTGGGAAGTGGCTAAGTAGCCCCTAAGGGTCCAAGTACCAAATAATCATAAACTTACCCAAACCCAATACTATAATTACTAATCATTACCCAAATCCCCCCAGGTACCCAATTATTGGGTACTTGGACCCTTAGGGTTGCCAGAGGAACCTCCGGAGGAAAACGGCTCACACAGCTCCGGGGTTCAAAGCTTGGGGCCGCAACCCTAAACACACTAACCCTCACCTAGACCCTCCAATGTGGTTCCTTTTTGGGTTTGGTATGGCTTTTGGGTCAGGACTCTTATGAGGACAAAAAAGCTACTACAATGGAGGGTCTAGGTAAGCCCTTAACCCCTAAACTCTCAAACCCGAAGCCCTAATCTCTATACCCTAATTCCAATTAGCTATTAGGCCTGCCAAGGTTTGGGCCAGATCTGGGTCTGTTTTTCTTTTTTACATCGAGTCCCCTACGAACAACCCCCCCCCACCCAGTAACAGTTGGATAATAAGTATAATATGGTTATATGTAGCCCTTAATAGGAGCCCTGATATAGACTGTTAGTGGATATCATGAATCTTCCCCCTAATCCATAATGATGCTAGTTTGGGAGTGGTTCATGTTAGATGCGGTGCCTTAAACCCGAAGCCTTGAGGTGGGTCGGGGTGCGTCGTTATCAAGGGGAGGAGATGAAAGTGACTTAGGGGCTGCAGGGTTTGATGTTCAGGGGTTGGGGCTTAGGGTTTAGGGTTTACTGGCAAACTCGAATGGAAGTGCCATGCTGACCGAGTTGTTAGGCCTAAGATTGAGGGTCAAAAGCCAAGTGCGCATTTCTCAAAATTTCTTGGCACCCTAAATAATAGCCCGCCCCTACGCGCATGACGTACCTGTTCTAACTTCCTTGAATGCATGGGCACCTAGTTTTGAGAGCCCCCAAAAATACTCACATCAAGAACAGGTTCATGCCTCAAGTGAGGCGTGCGGCAATGGGCCGCGCGCCGAGAAAAAATTACGGACACCCCAGGGCCTGAAATTCGGGTTTGGGGTGTAGAGTTCTTGAGACACGGACTTTTCACTTGCAGCAGGGCCGCTCGTACAGCCAGTAGCCAGCACCACCGACGACCTCTCCAATCTCAACAACTTACTCGTGGCCAGTCGGGAATAAGGGAAGAAAATCCCAATGTAGTCCCTACATGACCCGTATATATGTATATATACATGTAACATAATCCATTTTTGGAGAAGGCATGCGAATACGTGCAGAGTCATGAGGGCTTGTAAATAGGTTAACAGTGGAGGTACTGGGGTTATTTGGCTTATAGGGTCTTTAACCTACTTGCTAAGTCCCCATGACCCTCCAAGTATAGTCCTCAGATTATCATTACATGAGCTACTATTTCTTCAGAAAAATACTGGCCGTGGTTTCCTTATGAGAGACTACCACTGGGACCATACTAAACTACAAGAAGGATGTCTATGTCCTCCCTCAATGTTTCCCGTGGTAAGGCAGAAACTGACAGTAGCTCTCAAAATTCCAATATAGCATATTCCCTTGTTTCGTACTAACCACTGGGAAGACAAGCGAGTGGCTCTTGGACTGGCAGTGCTACAGTACTACCAGTAGTCAGCAGCAGCAGTAGTGGTAGTAGTTGTTGTCTCCTAAACCCTAAACCCTACCGCAGCAGTAGCAGTAGCAGCAGAAAAGAAAAGGCAGGGATGGACGTAGAGACAGAGGTGACAGCAGTAGCAGATGTGGTTGTCCGGCGGACACGTAGATTGCCTTCACTTTCTGATGGGTCGTTGCACCTGCCTGCTTTCACTATCGCGACGTTTTGCAGGCTCCGGCTGGATAAGTTTAGGATTCAGGGTAATCAGGGCTTGGCTTGCTTGAAAGAGGGCCAGTGCCAACTTAGACACCCGACAGTAAAGAAGGCGGCCGTCTGTCAGAATTCACTACGACTCTGTTATTCGCCATAATCCAAAGTCCTAGTATCCCCCTGAATAACCCCTATAGTATTGGGGATTTAGAAGCTTTTTGGGGTGGATTAGAGTTTGGGGGTTCGGGTTCGGGGGTTTAAGGGTTTCGGGGTGTGATTCAGGGCTTAGGGGCTTAGATGATTGGACCCCTCAACCCTCGACTCTAAACCCCAACAAAGATGTAGCCAATTTGAATCAAGCTTCTTTACCATGCGTGCCCGTGCTTATAAAGAAGATCTCAACATGCCTGTAACCCCTAAACCTGAAACCGCTTTGCGTTCAAGCTGGATCCTATTGAGGAGCTGGGATGAGAGTGCTGTAATCCAAGCCAACTTAACAGGAATAAGAAGTTTCTCCAAATTGTCTATGTATGAGCTATAGCCTAAGCTCCTGGTATCCCCCTTCATAAACCCCTGTAATAGTCCCCTGGATAACCCCCTTTAAGGAGTCTAGACTATCCTTTCTAGGCCCATAATTTCCCTGGCATCGTTGATTCTAGGCTTCTGGCTTCCCCTACAACACCACCCCGTACATAGGTTGCCCCACAATTAAGGTCACTTAGGGATAGCTAGGGTTAATTGAGCTAAGGCATGGAGAATGGGGTTGCACAGGGGTAGGGGGGTTGTGGCAGTGGAGACAGTGAGAAGCGCACTACTGTTTTACTTTGAACATCCTGCTAGTTCTTGCTAAGGGGAGGACTCGGGGTTTCCAGAAAGACACCTTTGTCAATCTTGCCCGAGACCCCGATATACGTTCAAAACATCTATCGGTAAACCTCAACCTAAGCCCTGAACCCTAAACTCACTTCCTTCATAACCTCAGTCCCTAAAACCCCTACGGTAACCCTACAGAGCCCTTGTAGACACCACAATTCTGATGACTGCTGCTTGGCGAGTCTTAGAAGTTTCTAACGGCTTTTCTCAGGGTATAGGGCTTTCGGACTTGGGACTCTGCTTTCAATCCCCTTAACTGGCTTTAACCTCAGTTGGAAGCAGGGTTAGAAATGGCGACAGTTACAACCAAGTATCGATGCCCATGAACCACCCAGATGCTGGGCACCAAACCTTGAGCCCCGCAACTGCTGCCCTAAACCCCTTCAGGGTTTAGGGTTAACCGCTGAACCCTACACCTTAGACAATAAAACCCTAAATCCGTAGGTTGCCAGAGCTAGACGCGCTGTATGAATTTTTCGGGCGCCCAGCTCTGAAGGGACTCGAAAGCAGGCGAGACTTTTGACGAAAACCCTAGAAGTTCATGTGAGCCATTGTCTAACCATCTGGCATCCCCCTTCATAACCCCTGCAATATTCGCCTATATAATCCCTTTTATACACCCCTTTAAGGAGTTTAGACTATAGCTCCATGTAAACTGTCAGCCCCTACATTTTCTGGCAACCCCAGGCGCGACCAGCCCCTGAAACCCATAACAATAATGACCCCTTGCGAGCAACAAGAGCTTAAATGTGCCCTAAACCTTTAACCCCAAACCCTAAGCCCCAAATCCTGAACCCCAGATCCTAAGCACTAAGCCCTAAGCCCTAAATCCTAATCCGTAAATACTAAATCCTAAACCCTACATCCCAAATCTTAAGCCCTAAATCTTAAATCCTAAGCCCTAAATCCTAAATCCTAAACACCAAAATCTTAAATCCTAAGCCCTAAATCTTAAATCTTAAACCCTAAATCCTAAACACCAAAATCTTAAATCCTAAACCCTAAATCTTAAATCCTAAACCCTAAACCCTAAACAGCAAGTCGAGGCTCAGACTATTCCTTAAGCCGCCCTATACTGGGTTGCTGTTAAGGAACTTAATTTAAGTTACTATATTGGAGAAACCCTATTATTTACTATATATACCCATTATGGTAACTTAATTTAAGTTCCTTAACAGCAACCCAGTATACCCTAAACCCTACGTACCCCTGCATAACCCCTGAATCCCCCAAAAAGGGGGGTTTAGGGTTTTAGGGGTTTAGGGTTTAGGGTTTAGGGTTTAGGGTTAGGGTTACCTCTATGTAACCCCCCCTAAACCCTAAACCCTGAACCCTAAACCCTAAACCCCTAAACCCTAAACCCTTAAACCCTTCCTCCCATGGCGCTTCCAGGTGCCTCGGTGACGGCTTGCAAGGCATAGAGCGGCTTGCAAAGCATCCGCACCACAACCTGCGAGTTGGTTAGGGTGTAGGGGTTTAGGTTTTAAGGGTTTAGGGTTCAAGGGTGTAGGGTTTAAGGGTTTGGGGTTCAAGGGTGTAGGGTTTAGGGGCTTTAGGGGTGTAGGGTTCGAGGGTTTAGGGTTTAGGGTTTAAGGGTTTAGGGTGTTTAGGTTTACAAGCTTAGCTTGTAGGGTTTAGGTTCCAGGGCTTTGTGTTTAGGTTTTAAGGCTTAGCTTTTAGGGTTTAGGTTTCACGGTTTAGGGTTCAAGGAGTTGTCTTTAGGTTTGAGTCTTCAGAATGTAGGTTAGCTTTGAGGAACTTAGATCAGAAGCGATGGCTTGCTGTTGAGAAACTTAAAATACCACTACAAGGAAAATTAGGCACTGTGACTTCATCGAATTTCCTTACACCCTGCGCCTTAAACCCAGAAGTGCTAACGATGTCTTGCTGCTCGACAACATCGGCGTCAGGGATCAAACCTTGAGCGCTCTGAGCCCGGCACGCTAGAACCCTAAAGCCCTAAAACCTACTTATCCTGTTATCCTTACTTTTTTTATCCTTAGAACCCCTTTTAAAAGGACCTCCCTTAAATAAGCCTACATATTACCAGCTGCCACTTTATCATTATCCCTCCCTATATGGGTACTCCGAAAGTCCCTACCTGGCCTGGTGACCGCCCTCAGGTGAACATTCGCCGCCGCTTAGCGGCGCCGTGCTGAAGGGTGCGGAAAACTCCTGGCAGGCACAGTTTCGTTTGGGGTTTACCCAGTGCTCTCTCTCAGATCTTAATTAGATTTCAATTGATCTTAATTCGATGTTGATGAATTTACTTGCTTGTATTAAAACTAGATGTTAAGCAGGTACCCTGTAATTCTTTGCAACCCCCCCCCCCCACCCCCACCCCGCATTGGTTAATACTCCGGGTGGGCTCTCAATTGGGGGAGACGTTTATTCATTGGGGGCGAGTGCATGGCAGCTTAAAGGTTCAGGGGTTGTGGTTGCGGGTTCCCTAAACCCTAAACCCTACACCTTAAGCCCTAAAACTTACGGCTTTAGGGATCTAGGGCTTGCACTGGGAAACCCAGAATGCTGTCAGGCTTATTCTGGGCTGCTGTCAAGGAGCTGAAATCAAGTTACGATACACGGGAACTCTATTATTTACCGTACACCCCGATTCTGGTCACTTAGTTTTTGTTCCTGAACAGCAACCCAGTCTTTAAGGCTTGCAGGGTTCAGGTTTTAAGTTTCGTGATTGAGATCTGAGTTTGTGAGGGTCTTTCTGGTACAAGCGCATGGACTGGGGCGGGTTTCTACTTTTCAAAATGAGGGCTATGTGGCTATAGCGGAAATTCTTAGTATCCCCCTTTATACCTCCTAATATATTCCCCCCTATATAACGCCCCTTTGAGGAGTTTAGACCATAGCTTGTGTGGCTATGGCCCCAAAGGCCCAGGCTACAGCTAGCCTGCGCTGCATGCAATTGGGACCCGGTTGATGACTATGACTTCCTTTGTTTCCATGGGTTCCCCTACTACACTCCGCCCCCCCCGGGTGCCCCCTCAATTAAGGTTGGGGGGAGGGGTAGTATAGGGGGTCTAATAGGGGAACCCATGGTTATTTCCGGTGCCTACTTAGTAATTTGCTCCGCACGCAATTATACCTCGGGGAAGTGTACTTAGGAGGCTCATAAATGGGCTAATGCCCGGCTAAAGCTACTTAAGCCCGAAACGCCATATACCCTATGAAGTAAGTCATACTGTTGATACTACTAGAAATCTGCATGACCCTCGTATACTAGAATACTGTAATTCCCACAGTGCAAAGTACTTAGGCTCATGCAGAACTTTTAATATCCACCGAACTTACACTGGACCTCCAACACCCTAAACCCGTTTAGAGTTTAGGGTTAAGGCTTTAGGGTTTGGTTTTTAGGTTTAGGGTTTATGTGTTGTGTTTAGAGTTTAGGGTTTAGAGTTTAGGTCTTAGGGTTTAGGGTTTAGGGTTTGGCTGGGCTGGCTTATACACTAGGGATTACAATTTTATGAGATTCCAAATGGCTGCAAGATTTTCTCGATCCAGCGTATACAGGGCGCTGGTTTAGGACTCGGGGTCTGAGGCCCAACCGCAGGCCCTAAATGTGCATAAACCCTTCGCATGACACAAAAAAACTCATAGCTCCCTCATTCATCCTGAGACCAAGAATTCAGAAGCGCATGTAACGCCTCAAGCCTGACACCCTCCATGCCCTCCAGTATCCCTATCTAAACCCAACATACTATAGTAGCTTCCATTTGATTCTCGATTATCCCTATGCGGAAGTCCGCTCTGAATCTGAAACCCTGGACGTTAAACCTCAACCGTCATCCCTGGGGCCTCATCCCACCGCCGTAGCCTGAGCCAAAGATTGCGGTTCAGAAGTTCGGGAAAGAGGGCAGTAGCACAAGTTAATCCAGAACCTTAAGGCATAAACCTTAAACCCTAGACCTTTAAACCCTGGACCTTAAACCCTAAACTCTAAACACTAAACCCTAAGGCGGGATACTGTAAGGGTTCAAGGCCCAGGCACTTTACGGGACAGGGTCTGAAAACTGGGATTCAGGGTCCCGGGTGGAGGCCTAAGACTAGAGAGGTTGGGGCTTGAGGGGTTTAGGGTTCAGGGCTTCATTTCTTGGGTTGGGTTTAGGGTTTAGGCTTCAAAGCTTCTGTAGGGCTACATTGGAATGCGTTCAGGGCTTTCGGTTATTTTCGGATGGATGGCGAAATTCAAGCCTAAACGCAAAGTATTCATAGTTTAGTGGGTGAGTTTTCAGTCAAGTCGGGCCTGCTAGAGTTCCAAATGGGTTTAGGGCTTGAGGTGTACAAGGTAGGTTTGGGGGCCGTATAAAAACTTGACATTTATGGCTTCATAAGGACTACACAGGCATTAGGGGCAACCATTAAAAAAAGTATCTTCACACCTACCTCTGTCTAGGGTCTTTCCCTTAAACCCTAAACCCTAAACCCCTAAACCCTAAAACCTAACACCCCTGTTTTGGGGTCTTTTCTTCTACAGGCCACGCCCACTCCTGGAGGAGTGAGCCGGGGCCGCGCCCAGTAGCCGCGCACAAGTCCAAAGGCTCCGGTCGGTGCAGTTTGGGGTTAAGGGTTTAGGGTTTAGGGTTTAGGGTTCAGGGTTCAGGGTTTGGGGTTCAGGGTTCAGGGTTTAGGGTTTAGGGTTTAGGGTTCAGGGTGTATCTAAGCACTTTAGGAGGAACCCCTAATGGGGACCCTTGTAGCT